>AYEL01023130.1:0-38825 GCA_000484575.1 Olivierus martensii
CAACTTGTATTTCGAATATCGATTTCTTTAATTGGAATATTGTTTTGAACTGACCATCGTTGATTTATTAAAAAAACTATAAAAACTACACCACTAATCACTTCCAAACATAATACGGATAAAACAATAATGACTTTCACTCTCTCATTCATGATTATATATTCAAGTAACTAGATATCAATGGGTGATATTCCAATTGACACAGACAATATAACATTAGCTTTGATTACTGCCCTCTACTGGTAAAAATCGCTTTTAGATGGATAACCTGTATGACCAGTTTGATAAGCTGTATAATAAGTGTATTGATTAATTACTGATGATTTGTAAATCGCAACATACACATCTTAAGAATAAGTTTACTATCTAAATAAAATTTAGAAACGAATTGGCATAGTGTATTAAGTCACACATTATGTCAATTCATTTCTTTTTTTTTTCATTCTACTAAAAATAATTATCAAAAATCTAGTGCCATCTGTTAACATGGAATTACATTAAGAATAGATTCATTTGTCGTTCAAAGTCCCATAACAATAATGACATTCGCTCTAGTGGTAAAAAATCGTGTTTGGACATGTTATACAACTATATCTGTAGTACATTCATTCGACAGTATGTTGTGGATCGTTCATTTCTCAAGTCGTAAATATGTAAACAAATGTATAATAAAAGTGATCACTCGTTTCTCAAGGTCAACTCGTAAATATGTAAACAAATGTATAACAAAAGTAATCACTCATTTCTCAAGGTCAACTCGTAAATATGTAAACAAATGTATAACAAAAGTAATCACTGGTTTGTTAAGGTCATGTTGTAAGTATGTAAACAAATGTATAACAAAAGTGATCACTCGTTTCTCAAGGTCAACTCGTAAATATGTAAACAAATGTATAACGAAAGTAATCACTCGTTTATCAAGGTCATGTCGTAAATATGTAAACAAAAATTCTCTCAAGGTCGAGTCGTAAATGTGTAAACAAAAAATTTCTCAAGGTCGAGTCGTAAATATGTAAACAAAAATTTTGTCAAGGTCAATGCGGAAATCATTTTTCTACTTGACCTTCCAAGGTCAATGTGGAAATCAATTTTCGATTTGATCTTGGAAAGTCAAATCCAAAAATTGTAAACAAATATATAACGAGGGTGATCAAATATATACTACTTTTAGCCTACAATAATTATTTATTACTGTTGGAGATCTTTTCAACTTCTTAAATATTAGATAATCCTTGACATTTAAGAACTTCTGTCAGAGAATTGTGAAATCCTTCCCATTGTAATGATAAAAAACACACAAATGATTTAATACAGCCCAATATAGCTCTATAAATATTAAAATCGCAGCTTCAGCATTATACAAATTAATAAATATTCATGACACATTTTTAGTAGTTTATTTGAAGTTTTAAATGGTATCTTTATCATTTTGCAATACCTCCCAAATTCATTTTTTATTTTTCTATTTCTAAATGTTATTTTAACATTGTTATAATTTTCATAAATATACATTTACATTTTTGTAAGGAAACAGACTATTTAAATTTAGTTTCGTTGCATTTTTATTGCTGTTTTACAGTAAAATGTGGGTGCCTTTATCATTAAGCAATGCTCCTTTTTATATATATAAAGTATATATATAAGGAAATAATATAATACATTAAAATAATAAAATATAAAGTATATATATATATTAATCGCCGTCTGGCTACGTTCACACGGCGACTATTAGATTCGATTTTTTCACATATACGATTTTACCGTATAGGAGACAGTCATTCACACGACAACTATTTCCATTTGATTTTAATGTTACGTGAAAATCAAATGAACAGCAGCTAGTTGTTTAGTGCACGCCATGATGGATCCACATATTCCACTACTTTTATATTGATATTAATAACTCGATCGATATTGGAAATCCGTCCTCCATTTTTGACAACATTAATCGCCGTCTGGCTACGTTCACACAGCGACTATTAGATTCGATTTTTTCACATATACGGTTTTACCGTTTACGAGACAGTCGTTCACACGACAACTATTTCCATTCGATTTTAATGTTACGTGAAAATCAAATGAACAGCAGCTAGTTGTTTAGTGTGCGCCATGATGGATCCACGTATTCCACTACTTTTATATTAATAACTCGATCGATATTGGAAATCCGTCCTCCATTTTTGACAACTGGCTGCAGCTACGTCACAAGCACGTCACAAGCAACGCGCGCGCGTCTCGAATACGAGAGACAATTTGTTCATGTGAATGATACAATATTAACTTAAGCGCCACTGCGTGTCGTATTCGATAAAATCGTTTCGAGACGCGGCCTCCTTGGTGACAAGTTCGGACGGTATACGGTAAAAAATATCTCGAACACGGGATTTCTCCACATGGACTCCGTGTGAACAATATTTAAGTTTTATATATATATTCTGTTGTCACTGCTCTAATCGATAAAATCTCGTATACGGTATACGGGAAAAAAATCGCTGTGCGAACGTAGCCTCTGAACGTAGCCAAACTGTTCGGGTCGGAAAGTAGGCAGAGCTTCCATTCCTTACTATATCTTCCTTGCCCCCAGTTCTTTAGTGGACATTGTTTATTGCATGTGGGCACTTACTCTAAATGTCTGAAAACAAAAAATTGAAATTTTTTTCAATTATATTCATGAAACAATAAAATAAACATCAATTATTGTTATATAATGTTATCCATAATATAATCAAATGTATTCAATGATTCGGCGAACTTTGCAATATCAGAATTTAAATTAATTACAGTGTTAATGAAAAGAATTATCATAAAATTTCCTGAATTTATGTAATAATTTTTCATAAATTTTAAGGAAGTTACTTTATAACTGTTTTTGTAATTTTACTCCACTGTTTAACTGTCTATTTACATTAAGAGCTTACAATGTTAGTATTTTTTATGAAGGAAGTGGAAGAACATTCGTGTGCTAAATTCACACGCAATGGTTAGAAATTTTCCTTTTTGTGAAATATAAAACAAATTTTATATTTCACGGAAATGTTTAAAATCTTTTCGCAAAATAAAAAAAAATCCAAAAATGGTAATTTATGCCTTTTATAATAATTTTAAGTCAGTAGAATCAATAAATGTAATCATTAAAACTTTTCGCAAAATAAAAAAAAATCCAAAAATAGTAATTTATGCCTTTTATAATAATTTTAAGTCAGTAGAATCAATAAATGTAATCATTAAAAAGTATAATTTTTTTTATTTTTCAGATACTGGAATTAAAATAAATGTTCTAATCTATTAAAATTAAATGTATTTTCAATTCATTTTCATTCTGTATTAAACTGCATTTATATGTGATAATCTTCAAAGAAAACAATTTAACAAACGAAATTAAATTCAAATTTTTCTAAGCTACAACGCTGTTCAACATCTATTTAATCAGCTTTAAATTATCTAAAACGTACGTGTTTCTGCATCCGACTTATCAGGGAAAACGATAGATAAATGAATAATTTAACAACACATTATCCAACTCTCACAAGTCAGACTGATCAAAACCGAAATAAAATTAATATCAGCAAACAATTAGGGAAAACGATAGATAAATGAATAATTTAACAACACTATCCAACTCTCACAAGTCAGACTGATCAAAACCGAAATAAAATTAATATCAGCAAACAAAAGATTAAAGATTCTCTGTGATATAAAAAATAAAAATTAGAGTAAGACTGTTGTTTCAAGAAATATTTAAAACCATTATGTTATATTTAATATAGATGGCTAGAAAAATGGCAGCAACAATCCATCGATCCTTGGCAACAATTGATTAATTGTGGTGCCAAAAGTTGTTTCAAGCGAAATATCTGTAGTCATCTTCAGAAAGATCTCTCATAAACCACTTTCATAATTTATCTCCTTATGGAATATCAGTTAATTTACAAATGTTAAAAAAATATATATATTTCGAAATATCTAAAATGGAAATAATTTCATAACTATTTTATTCTTAGTTCTTAAGAATAAAATAAGTTTTTAATTATTTTCAAGAATAATATATAATTAATTTTTCTATATTATTCTTGAATATCCATAAAGGAAAAATAATTCCACAAATTCTGGTTATGAAAACAGATACCAATTTTATATCCTGCATTATGGGTCATTGTACAGAAGCTGCTTTCCCGTCTTCCTATTTAGTGCAACGTGGATTTAGAGAAGTTATGAGCCTCTTCACGAAACAAATCGACTGGAAATTAGTGCTGGTGGAGACTTACGAACATTACTCACAAACATAAAACCAAACATAAATAATATATATCATCCTATCAGGTTCATCCATCTCATTGAAAAAAATAATGTTTTTTTGTATTTTAAAACAAAAGTTATAATTTCAATAAATATCAAAATGTTTTATTTATATTTTATTTTTACATCACCATTTACCATTGAAGACATCAAAGTTAAATTTGTAATTCTTCTTTTATGCAGTTATGTTGAGTTATTTCACTTGGGGGTTCATGGTCAGGTTTTTGCTATAAGTAGGAGTCCATGGGCCTAGTAAGTTTAGGAACTACTGATCTAGATGATGCGGATTCAATTCCGATCCAAAATATTAGATATTTTCAGTAGTGATCCGGGTCATGGCTCGTTAACATCTAGCATAGTTTCAACACGAAACAAACAGACAGGGAGAGAAACACATGAAGAAATACAGGAAAATCATTAGATCAAGTGCACACTATCAAATTGCTTTATAAAACGGCTAATTATGCGCAACTAACTTTGGAAATTTATCTTACTAAGGTGCACTAATGATAGACAATAAAAAACTTCAAAATAAATACTAACCTTTAGTGTAGAGTTTCTCAAACTGAGGGAACCGACCTGCGATAGACGCATGTCTGTTTTTGGTGGATGCGGTTCCATCTGGAAAGCAGTTACTTTCCGTTGAACATGTCTGGAAAATATTGTAGATGTTAATTATTTCCGAAACTGTTTCTTTATTTTGAAGTACATATAATAAAGTATAGTATTTAGTGTTGACATGATCACCACGCTAACTAGCGGTTTGAGATTTCATAAAATTTGATAGTGATGTCATGCATTCAAAGATACCTCGACACTGCATAATTCAGTCCTCTATCTTCCTTTAAAAATGATGGATTTTCAAACATCTGAGATATTCACATAAATTAAAATAATTTTCCTGCTGAAGTTATTTCAAGAAGTGATCCATTACTTAACACCCAGTCACACGTCATCAATATGATACCCAAAAATGTGCTTTTGAATGGTCGCATCGCATAATAGCCACCTTGACAACTGATCTAAAGCAAACAGAGAAGAAACCACTCGAAAACTAATTCTCAAGCGTTGGAATAAGTATTCTAATAGAATGAGAGGTATTGTAGTTGCTATCCTGGCAACACACAAAGAAAAATCTGATCAATTAGCATATCAAAAATTGTTTTTTATTTATTAAACATATCTTACTTGTTAGTAGTAATTAAATTAATAAATTTATATATTACACAGACACATAATTTTGTGATTTAAATAAAATAATTTCTAACTTATCATAATTATATATTTTAGGTAGTGTTAATTTTTACCATTCTTCTATTTCTGAAATTCCTGTATTATTTCATTTCATATACACACTATTCTTTGCAGCAATTTTATTACTTATACAAGAAATTCGTTTAAGATATTTTTAAACTTATTTTTAATATCAAAAATTCTTCTTTATATATAGAAATACACATTAAAACATGGCACTTTAAGAGAAATATGCATTTCGGCTATCTTAGCCCTCATCAGTTTCATTTATTGTTACCATGCTGTAAATAATTTTAAAAAATTTTAAAAATTTACATACCATTTTTTACTAAACACATTAAAAATGGTATGTAAATGTTTTTATATTGAAATGTAGAGAATTTCGTATTTAAAAATATTTAAAGTTAATAGGGTTCGTTTTAAAATTATTTACAGCATGGTAACAAAAGTGATCCATTCCTTAACACCCAGTCACATTGCGTCATCAATATGATGCCCAAAAATGTGCTTTTGAATGGTCGCATCGCATAATAGCCACCTTGACAACTGACCTAAAGCAAACAGAGAAGAAACCACTCGAAAACTAATTCTCAAGCGCTGGAATAAGTATTCTAATAGAGTGAGAGGTATTGTAGTTGCTATCCTGGCAACACACAAAGAAAAATCTGATCAATTAGCATATCAAAAATTGTTTTTTATTTATTAAACATATCTTACTTGTTAGTAGTAATTAAATTAATAAATTTATATATTACACAGACACATAATTTTGTGATTTAAATAAAATAATTTCTATTTTTCCTATTTATTTTTAGTTTGATAAATAATTTTTCAAATATATATCAGCGACTATACACATAATGTTTAGGATCCGATATGAAAACGCTTCAATGTGCAATAAAAATAATTATACAAAATTTTATATAAGAAAATCATTTTTTGGAAAATTTTCGCTCTTTTGTTCAACTTATTTTATTTAATCAGTTTTGAGGAACTGGAAGAATTTTACACGCAATTTTCTTCTTCTGGCTTATCAGGGAATAATAAGAAAAAATTACTCATTTTAGCAATTTTTCTATTGGTGGGAGACAAAACAAATGAAAAGAATAAGGAAGTACAGCTGATTAAATAATTTCGCTTATATAAAGTAAGCATCGGATTACCGATTTTCATACACCGCCAATTATTTAAAATAATGAAGATGTATTCGATTCTCATTATCATACCGTTGGTTCTGCCATTCGTCGCATCACATTGTGATAATATAGACGTATCCTACGGTAAGTATTTCGATTAATTTTATCACTATCGTGATATCTTGTTTTTATAATTTGTGTTCTATCACATAATATGCCATTAATTATATAGTAAATAAAAAAAACAGAAATTGTAAGACAGAAAATTATAAATTGAAAATTTCTAAAATGGATGGAAAATAATATACTGTATAAGAAATTATTTTATCTATTAACGTACAAGACTATTAGCCTTTCACACAAGAATAAATCCCAAATCCCACTGGCCATTTTTCGGGGGGTTGGAGATCCTATTATGCCCCATTCACAAATAAACCAACTGGCTTCATTTTGGGAGTCTCTAACACATAATATACTAACCGACCCTTTATCTCAATTCCCTGATGATAAATCGAAAGCGTTAATCAGTTCTAATTGCTGCCCCAAGGAACAGTATCGTGATTGTCAACAAGACTTCTTTTATGGAATACGAATTTAAAATTTTTGGAAAGTTGACAGTACTTTGTCCTCTTGATAATGTATCGGTAATGGTGGCACCTTCCATTTCTTTGTTTACTATCCGTTGTAAGAGGTCTAGGTTAATCACATTTCTATTCCGATAGTTTAGTGTGATACCTTTAATCTTCAATACTGTTGACCCATCCGAAAGTTCGTATCCATAAGATTTCGGGCCTACCCCACAAATTTTGTAATTTTTAGGCCACCTGGAACTTCATTGGTCATCCCGCCCAGATAGGATGACAGAGGTACATCGGATTTGCCTGAATAAATGACTGAATTGGTATCACAGTATACAAAACCCACTTGTTCAACTTCTCCAGATAAGAATAAAGGATTAGGCATGCATGGCACGTTGTGAAATCGGCAATAATAACGTTGTTTCTAAAGGAGAGAGGTTCGTTCTTCGTCTGATCTGTAAATTTTAAAATCTCGTCAGTCATTATGTCTATGGCTTTGATGCTTTTATCCGAATTATGAAAAAGTAAGAACTTTTCTGGAGAGTTAACAAATTTCATGGTAAGTTGGATCTTTGACCTAACTTTCCCCAGATTGAGTTTAAACATAACTTCGCAATTGATCTCAGGCCAGGATTTTCTCAATTTTCCTGGGATCCAGGGTAATACCTTCATATTTTAAGTAGTCCTCGATGCAGGCCATTTATCGTCTTCTGTTACACAGTTCTGAAGCCAGCTACTCGCTTCTTGTTTAATTTTAAAGAAGGTTTCTAAGTATTTTTCAAATAAAGATTTAAAGAGTTCATACCTTAAGGAAGGTACGAATTCTTTATTTGCACCATGTTCCAAGAAAGGCCCTTTCTTCTTCCGAGTTGGCAGCAGTCTGGATTTTTCTCAGAAATACAAGTCCTGCAGAGTGAGAAAAGAAGTTTGTCATTTATATGGGACAGTAAAAAAGGGATATAAAGTCATGTGGGGGTAGAATTTTGCACGTATATGCAAATGAATTTTGCACGTATATGCGGCCTTGTTCACCATTTACATAAACACTTATTCAGTCCAAATTAAAATGCTGAAAATTGAAGGGGTTGGTTGTATAACTTCTGCTGAAAGCTTCCTGGCTTACCATACCAAAAACTATTCTTGTAGGAAGTTGACCGGTAAACAGATTGTCTTGATTTAGGGTATTAACACTGCTTGGAATAACAATCCTTTTATGAAAGCATCTCTTTATGGGGTAATGAGCCAATGCTAAGGTCAATGAACGCCTTCTCATGAGCGATGACAGATGATGGGCTGGAAACAATCTTTTGTAGAAATATGGAAACGTACGGTATGTGGGCGATTAATTGCTTGTTTGATTTCGTCAATAGATAAATTTCTGGTTTCTGACTAATCTGATTCTTATGGCAACACCATTCGCTTAATACTTTGGTTGAAAAAAATATATTGATGTGCAGATGACCAAATAATTATATTTCTCTACTGTTCACCAAGTTTCTTCATTTTTTGAATCTGTCGTTGGTGTTCCCTATCTCATCCATACTATTGGCAGTATTCTTGTTCCCTTTTTTGTCTGTAACTGTGTGGTTTTTGCACTCCTATTGTAATTGTTCAGAGTTTCTATATAGGCTCTGTAGGGGTAAGTGTTGGTGGAAGCTGTAATTGTTTTATCGTTTAAAGAAATATCTACTTGAGAAAACAGCGAGTGTAACAAATTATTTACAGGTGCCACTACATCTGCTTGTGGAATTACTCTACCAGTGCTTGTCAGTACAGACACTTTGAGAAAGAGAAGCATGTGTGACAAATCAGCATAGTGATCGGAATTTCCGGTGATTAGAAATTCTAAGGGACTGGTACCGGTGACTGCGGCAATAGGAGTAATTTCCTTGTAAAAACCCACTTCTATAGTTCCGAGTGTAGGCGGAACAATGAATAAATCCATTGCTTCGGATATGCTGTCACAGCTGTGCTGGTGTATGACAGACATTAAAAGTCAAGTCTATCTAGTTTCCTTCAGTTTCTTTTTCTTCCAGAACCCACCTGGTCTCTAAACTCTCTTAGTTTTCTTGCAGCTTTACTCTTCAAGACATCTCTCAATTCTGCCGCTCTTTCTCTGATGGATCTGCTTATATAAGTTTCCTTCTAATGCATCAGTGCCTACGTTAATTCTGAGTGATTCTTTGCCTACAGTTTTTAACCCTCTCATCATAAAGGGGAGAACTCTTTTGCCTAACTGCTTAAAATAAACCCAGGCCCTCCTCCTCTTTGATACTTTGAACCCGCAAAGACAGGTATTCCTCCACCTCCTGAATGTTGGGTGTAATATTCAGTTAAACTTCATGTGTCACAACAGTACCTGTACTTCATTATTAATGACGCTAACTTTGGCGGGGTACGGGTTTTATTTCGTCGAGCCAGGAATTAAATTCAGGCGAGTAACCAAGCTAGCTCACAAAATACTGCCTTTTGTTTCCAACTCTTCGCGTTTTCAGAATTTCATCGACTTCGAACAAGTCTGTATTATGTTATATTTTCTGTACTCGTATTCATAAAACACACCCTGGATTTCGTTTCCATTGTAATCTTCTATCACGTATACAACCGGCATTCTCAGTATTTGTCTTTTTACTGTAAATATTTCTTTAGACCATCCAGGTAGATAACACTTTTGGAAGGTGAGTCTGTGTTTAGATATTTGTACTTTGTCACCCACACTAAATTTAAACTTGGGTTTCTCTGGTTTTCGGTCTCTGTTCAAAATATCGTAAATCATCACTTTGTTCTGGTAAGTCACATCCACCAGTCTGATTTTCAAGGCAGTGTGCACCGTATGGTTATAGCCGTAGATTAAATCTTGCAATACGTCTATATATCTGTACGATTTGGTGTAGGTGAAATATCTGTGCACCTTAACTTTCAGGGTGCAGTGAAATCTCTCTACTAAACTGGCCTTTGTTTCATTGTATGTCGAAAAATGCTCTATATCCTTCTCTTTAAGTAACTTTTGAAATGTTCAGTTGAGAAAACCTTTGCCTATATTTGTCTGAATGACGTAAGGTTTAGTCTGCTTCTCTGTCAATACCATTTTAAATCCTTTCGTTACTTTAGTGCCTGACTTGTTCAGTACAGGAATGACACTGGCAAATCTGGAAAACACATCTATACAGGCTAGCAAAAACTTGTAACCGTCGTTGTGTTTGGATAAATGTGACATGTCAACCAAATCCAGTTGCCACTGCATGTTAATACCGATCGTCTGTGTTTTATTTCTTTTAAATTTTCTCACTACAGGCTTGTGCAACGTATCGCGAGACACTTGTCTTGCGATACGTTGGACAGAGAATGGTTAAAATCGCAAGACAAGTGTGTCTTGCGATTTTAACCATTCTCTGTATTCGAGTCTTGATTGTCTGTCTCCTCCAAATCCTTCTGGACATTTGACGTTGTAGTAATTCATTTAAGCGATTTCCACTTTATCACCAAATCAAACTATTTCTGACCAAACTCTCCGGTTCCCTTGCGTGTACTGAGTTCTCTGTTTAGCAGCACTACAATATTGCTGCCGCTTATTGTTTTACCATTATAGTGGATCGGAGGAAGTCGCCATACTTTAGCTTTTTGACCCTAAAATTCATATTAAATTTGAATATTTTCCTTTCATATTTTTGTACTTAAACTGTGTTATGCATATATGACTCCATCAAATCTTTTGATAAAGCAATCGGTAATTTTTTATAATTTTTTAAAAAAGTTACATTAAGTTAACATTAAAGTTAAAAAAAATTTTTTAAAGTTACATTAAAAAAGTTATCTTACCCCGAATATTCCGTGTAAGATGCCACTGCGTTTTTCATGTTATTCACTTTAATAAATAGCCAAAATGAACTCTTTAAATGGCTTCAGAATGTTTACATTTTGTTTTTCATGATTTTCTTCTAAATTTGAAACAAAAAATGAATGATTAAGGTATATTTTAGTTTATTTTAACAGAATTAACCAATATTAAGTCCTGGTATTTTTTCATGAATATAATCTACTCCCTACAATAATATATAAAAATTCTGAACTAATCACTAATAATTTTAATCTTTTCCATTCAACTCCTACAAGTTCCTTGTCAGCAGTGCCATATGTAAGCACTTTTATGGAATTTGATTTTTTTTCACTTTTCATTACATATATGAGATTGATGAAAAAACAATTTTTTTATTAAATTTTAGCCATCCAACAAAATAATTGATATTTTTAAATAGCAACAAGTCCTCTGAACACAATAGCCATGAATGACGAAATTCAACCAAAATTTTCAGAAATCATCATATCATAATCAAAAAAATTACATGAATTCATTGAAATATTGTCATTTTTATTAATATTTCATATTTATTAAGTTGTTCTTACTTCATTTACACAATTTTTAGCAGTACTTTTTATAAATTTTTTAATTTATATCAAAAAATCCTAACTTATGAAAATGGTCTCATCAAAATAAAATATCATAACTTCAGGTGAGTCTATACTTATGGTCTCATCTTGTACATAAACAATTGTAATAAATTTTCTCTTCCTCTAATTGGAATGCAGATGGTTATTGTAAAGCAATAAAAGTCCCATGCATCCCTATGCATCTTTAAATGGCTTCAGAATGTTTACATTTTGTTTTTCATGATTTTCTTCTAAATTTGAAACAAAAAATGAATGATTAAGGTATATTTTAGTTTATTTTAACAGAATTAACCAATGTTTTCCTATTATCTACAGCATTTTTTTAATTTTCAGAATTTTATAGTTCATTTTATGAAAAATTTGATTTTTTTTTTAAATTTCAAAAATATCATTTATCAAATCAAGAATAACTTTGATAGATTAGACTATAAAATCAACAGGATGGGATAAAAAAATTCAAATTCTATCAAGATGTTCAAAAATAAATAATGTTTGTTTACATGTAATTTAAAATAATATTTCAGCAGCTGAAAGAATTTAGGAATCACCATCAAAAGGGCATATTTTCCATGAATACATACAAAAAAACTGATCTGCAAAAGCTGGATTAATAAAATCAGGATTGAACATTAAGTTGTTTATTGCTTTTTATCATTTTTTGTTCCACTTCATTGATGTCTATTGACATTAAAGGCACTCAAGAGGTTAAAGAAGTGTTGGCTTTTTGTAATTGTGATCAGAAAATTGTCTGATTTTTGTGATACAGTAATACAACAGCAGCAAAAGAAAATTAGATGCATTTTGCTTGAATCCCTCATATACAACCTATAAAAGTTCAGATAATTCTATCTGATTATTTTTTTTATTTTCTGTTTATGAAAAAACATTTAGAAATTATTTGATTTACATAAAATTGATAAACGAGTGAATTAATTTAATAAAATGATTTTTTCTTGTGCCATCATCAATGTAATTGTTTTTTTAAATGTGGGTTCAAGGTTTGTTATTTTGTTCCAAGTTGTTTCTTTGAATATTTTATTGAATATATTTGTAATTGCCAAATATTATTATTATTATTTATTATCTGTTACTGATTACTATTATTATTACAAATTTCAAGTGTGTTGTCGTAAGTTTATCTCAATTAAATGAAGTGCCAGATCATCTGATATCAGAAAATTGGTATGAACTGTTATATTAGAAATAAATTTATTTAAAAACACAATTAAATTTATTTATTAATTGTGTTTTTAAATAATAATTAAACAGATTAATACTATATTATTGTATTATTCTATTTCAGGGGGGCCAACAGTTCGATCACGGGACGATTTGTAGTCAATCTTCGTAAGTTATCAGATGACTCTCTTACTGTATAGTGCCTTCTCTAGACAACTAACCAAACTTGCTTTATTGGTAGTGCCTTCTCTAGACAACTAAAGCCAAAATTTCACTTTATTACTGAGTATGGCCCAAAACAGAATATCCGGTAGCAGCAGAGTTGAGTATGGCCCAAAACAGAATAGCCGGTAGCAGCAAAGCATTTAGACAAAATTCTAAAATTGCCAATGATGCCAATATGGTGCCTATGAATTGACAGTTGTGAGAGTTAAAGTGAAGTATTGTGTTTGAGATTTATGAGTAACATAAAAGGAAAAAACTGCTGCCGCTGCCGGATATCTCATTTTGGGCTAATGTCGTTTTGGGATATGTGGTTTTGGTTCCTATCCTACTTTCACCATCAAATGAAGAATTTCGAAGATAGATTGCAAACTCATTGTTAACATATAAAGTTGATCTTAATGACAAACAAGTTGGCACCCCTGTTCTATTTAATCATTATTTAAAAGCAGAATTATTATTCTTTATAGAACATAAAATTTTATATATTATTTAAATAAATTTAAAAAGTAAGCATAAACATACCTGCAAATTGAAATAAATAGGTTTTTCCTGTTATATTTCCAAATAATAATAATTTTTCACATGGTGAAGAAACCAATATATTATAAGAATAAAATTCTTTATCTTTGAACACCAATTTCCATTTTTCATCTTGTACAGAATATGAAAACAAAGCACTAAAATATTTAAAAATATTAATATAAATTTAATTTATTTATTAATTACTTCAAATCAAATTAAAAATTTATTATTGAATAGAATAAATCATTTTTAATTAGACCAAATCTTTTGATAATCTGGAATTTATAGAAGTGCATCAGATTTTAAAAAATGGCAGGTAATATTTTCACATAAGAGACTCAAAATTGCAATAAAATAGTGTGCAGAATATCCTTTGTAGTAGTTTTCCTAACATTATGAGACAAACACTTAAAGTTGGTTCTCACTAGCGCAGTAGCGGTATTTTACCGCTTTACTTTTCTGCCACCGAAAAACCGCTTAGCAGTTCACACTAATGTGGTACATTATCATGAAAGTGCATTATGGGAAAGCTGTATAGACTTTCCACATTTCAGTAAACACAGAATGCCACATTTCTGCTGTCATCACAATCGTACACTATCGTTGTATAGTGTATGATTACAACGGAAAATAAAAGTTTGTTTTATGTTATCGATAACTGAACAACCGGCTGTGTTGAAATCTGATGTAAAATTGTAGAGCATCGCTATTAGTCAAAAAAGCAGAATGGTTAGTTACCACGGTGGTTGAAGTCAAAGCTGCTTCGACTCCAACTGCCACTGAAAATCTGCGCCTCAAACCGCTCTCTGACCATGTAGAATGACATCAGAAACCATGCTAGTGAGAACCAACCTTTACTGTATTTGTCAGCTTATACGATACACTTTTTCTTTATAAATACCTTATAAAATTACCCGGCATCTTATAAGCTAAAAGTGACTACATACTGTGCATATGCAAAATCCAAGAAGTTGGCAAGCAAGAAAATGTAGTTAACAAATAATTAAAATTATTATAACAGATATTATAATGAATAGTTTATACACTTTTCAGTAATTATAGGCTATTGAAGTAACAATTAAATTTCATATATACATTTAAGCCCTAATCAATGATGAAGATGACTATAATGATCCATAGCATAATGTTTCAATTTGCATAGTAGTCCTTAGTGTTATTCACAAAAATCTCTTATTTTTAAGTTTACTGTTAGAGGAATCACTTTATACTATATAATTCTTTATACAGTATTTCCAGGATATGAGCTCTATGAAATGATTTCATTCATCACTACTCTATATTCTCTTCATTATTATAAGCATATAGCCTCTATCATATGAATTTCCCTTGAATTGGAAAATGGTTTCACAACTTTAGCTTCATTCTATTTTATGTCAAGGTCAACTTCATAATATCTTTTGACCAATGCCATGTTGAGATTGTCCATTGTTATGTCACATTTGTGCTCTGTTAACCTTTTCTTCAATGTTCTTGTGAAGATCTGGAAAACAAATGTGAATTTTGCTTACCTGTTGGAGGGCTGGCATGGGATGGTTGCCATCTTGTCATTTATTATTACTCTCGTCTCAGTGTTATTTAATTCGTTAAGAAAAGGAGAAAGTTGTTTTTGGAAGAATATTTGTTTAAAGAAAAATATTAATGTGTTTTGGAGGAAAAGAAATAATTTATTATGAATGGATTGTTGGAATAATCTTTATTGTTTTTTCTACTACACTATGTTAATTAGATGGCTAATAAGAAGCTTGTCACTGGGTGGTGTGTTCTCTCCTCCTGTTTGATGTGCATCCTATTTAGTGACAGGGAAGAAAACTTTGTTCCTGAGGAGAGAGAGAATTTTGTATTTATTTTTTATTTAACAGTTGTAAGTTACACATTAATTACCATTAATAAAAGTTTGTTTTCTTCCGTAATATGGAATACTTCTTTGATAGGATGGATTCCGTTCTTCAATGGATGAATAATCGGGAATTCCATTTTTATTTTAAATTCCATACGACAAGAAAGACTGATCTTGACGGGGAGTGGGGTCAGACTTTACGCAAAGATCCAAATACTCGGACTTTGTATTCTAAGGGCTTTGCAACCATACTCTTCTGTCTGTTCTGTGGTTTTATTCTCCACTGATATAATATATATGACAGATTTCATATTTTTGGGTTGAAAGAATCTTTATTATTTGTCAAGCAGTAATATTAGGTTATAGTTTATCTTGAACCTTCTTATATATGTTGCATATTTAGGTAGAGGTATATCCATGCTTTCAACTTTATGCTATAATCATCTTAAGTTCTTGCTGTTTAGCATTCGGAATACTGCAATGGGTGATGGCCCATCTGAATAATACTCTGAGTGCACCTTCTTGTACAGTGTGAGGTTGTCTGACTACACAGGAATTAAGACAGATGCATATGAGAACTTCCTATATACCATGATTTTATATTCAGAGATTGTTAACAACAATCAACATCTACATCTAGAAATTTACACATGATCTATTGAAAACTAGTCTTGTTTCAATTTTAGGTCCAGAACTTCAATGGTGAGATCATCAACATACCCTGCATATAGCTTAATACAAAGTAAATAATGTGAGATAATCTGTTTCTCCTTAAATCTAACTGTTAGTTAACTGTTGTTAGTGCCTATGGAATATCTACTTGCTTACAGTATACCCTGGAGAACTATTAGTACAACTCATATGCTATGGTGTGACATAGGTCTCTAACTAAATCATGCAATGCTGTTTCCATCAATAAAGCAGTAAACATATCAGTGGTATTTTAATGCTAGGATAGAGGCTCTCAAAGTCCAACACTGCAACTGTTACTTTAGGGATAGGGCCAACCTCAATAAGCTTTTCTATAAAATTCTCAACTATACTGTATATACATACACATACGATGAAAACTGACTTCATGACCACCTGACGTGATGACCACGATTTTATGGGAACCAAATTTTTCCCATAGAAATAATTCTATTTGACCCTTCATAAGACGACCACCTCCCTAACGCGATCACGACCATCATTTTAACAGACCAAACATAAAGTAAAACCGTCTATTACGACCATAATTTTTTAACATCATTATTAATTGACTATCTTTATTGCTTACATCAGTACCATTTTTTGTTAATTAAACTTAAATTTCATTTAAGCCAACCATTACAATTGAAAAAATTGCACCATGGGAATTTTTCCCCATCATTCATACCACAAGAATGACATACAGCACTGGTATGACGAATCATGGCATCATTTCTACTTTAATGTGATATCTTTTTATATGCACATTCCTTAGATTTGTATCTATGATATGATAATTAAATTTTGTATTAAAAACGTTAAACTCATAACTTGAAGGCATATGGCGAAATGATATAGGGAAAACAGGGAAAGTGCCACCAGATCTGGATGTTTGTGTTCTATGTAAGCTTATTAATCAAATAAAATCTCATACACATGTGATGCTATCAATGCACTTTAGATGTTGAAACATGGCTGTATGGAAAGTTAATGCCTTGAATTTAGAACAGCAAATAAAAATGATTGAAGACGGAAAGGTCAGTTTTGTGGATCTGTGTTTTGTGACAGTAAGAAAGATCAATATTTTGTGTGTTTTCCCACATTAAATTTTTCTGCTAATGCTCAATGAGCATTAGCAGAAAAATTTAACGTAGGGAAAATACAGATCCATAAAATATTGTCTCAAAAAGAAATTCTGGCTAAATGGAGGAACAATGGAAATTGCAACCTTAAGTGAATGACATCCTGAAAGAAACATGTTTAATTAAAAAACTGGCAACAACAATACAAAATAATAAAAAATTGTTCTCTCAATTAAACGACATCGAACACTGCTTTGCCTTAGAAATTATAAAAAATAAAAGTGGGATGCGACAAAACACTATTGATAGTTTTTTCTATACTAATTAAATATATTGTGTTTTTGAACAAATAATAAACTGTGTTATAAATTGTAACAAAAACATATATTTTGTTCTTATTAAAGTGTAATCATTTTATTTCATTTAAACATGCTGTATTATAATTAACCTATATAAGACGACCACCTGTATAAATGACCAATTTTGATTGGAACGGAAGATGGTCATCTTATATAGGTTCTATTGTAGTTTACACCATCTGCTACCCTTCTTTCTAATGCATAGAAAGATGATTTAGTTTTGTCCACCATAGGTCAGATAGTGATGGGCTTCTTGTGGACTTTTATGTATGCAAAGACTTTTATAGGGCAGATTGGATCTACTTCTATAATAATATGCCAACAATCTGGAAAATAGCAGAGTTCATCAGCCTATTATCTTATTACAAGTTTGAAAAATGGAGGATTGTCTCCATTTTTCAAACTGTGTATTATGTTCAAATGTTCTGACTATAATTATAATGAGGATAATAATGATGATGATCATGTCAGCAATGAATCTGAAGTTGAATAATATTAAAATTAATAAGAATAATAAGCATATACTTTTATTTATAGGCTTTTGGGTTTATTTATCAAACAGAAGATTTTTAAAACATAAACAGATAGGATGGTCAGTTGAACCGGTTGAGTATGGAAATGTCTTTGAATATACAGTTGTTGTTGGCCAGGATGAAGTAATCTTGTTCTTGATCTGTTCATGTCCATTTTTGTTGTTCTTTCTTGTTAAGAAGCTTTTCATTATCCTATTGCTATTGCTAGTTTCTATTCCATTTTTTTATGAGTCCATGTTTCACAGCCATATGTCATTTTTGGTAATATGAAGATGGTGAATAGTTTTCTTTTGAGGCATATTCATATTCTGTTATTCTTTAAGAAGTTGCTGTATTGGCCACATGCATGCCATCCCAATTGCATTCTATGTTGAATTTCCCTCATCTGTTCTCCTTTTGTTGATTATTTGTCCTAAATACTTGTATTCGTCCATCCTTTTAATTGTCTGACCTTTTATCATCACTGGTTCTGGGTTTATTTCTTTGTTGAATATTACCTTTGTCTTATCATAATTCATTTGTAGTCCTATTTTCTTACTTTGTATCTTGAGGTCACTTAGCATTTCCTGTAGTTCATTTACTATTTGAGCAAACAGTACTATGTTGTCTAAAAATATCAGGTGGTTGAGATATTCTCTGTTGATATTTATTCCTTTGTGTTCCCATCCATTTATTCGTTGGAATATTTCTTCTAAGCAAACTGTGAACAATTTTGGCAAGATTCTGTCTCCTTGATGAACTCCTCACTGGATTTTTATTTTCCCACTATCATTGTGTAATTATATTATGGTTGTTGCTTCCTCATAGATGATATGCAGTAGTTCTATGTACTGGTAGAGTCTATCCCCTCATTATTATTTTTTTGTTATAGGAGACACGGGTTATAGGAGACTCTTGAAAATATAGGAGGTTATAGGAGACTCTTGAAAATATAGGAGTTAGAACGCACATATTTCGAGAGTTTAGAATACATTTAGTTTTTTAAAAAGTTTTTTAAAAAATTTTAAATGTTTTTAAATAAACAATTCTTAAATAAGCTTTTTTTAAGATAAATAAGTTTAAATTATTCATATAAATACAAATATATAAATACATTGTATTTATATGAATAATTTAAACTTATTTATTTATTTATAAATGATCTTTGTGCAATGAATGGCAGAAATTATAAAATTTGTTGTTCCTCTAGGATCTTCTACACATCATAATGCAGCTCCTACATGTTAACTTTTGCGCACTAATACCATGACATCGGGAGATTTTCTTGGTTATCATCATTTATTAAATTTGCTTTCATTCTTCTTTTTTCTATTTCTATTGCCTCAGTAGTGTTGCTGCCTACATTATTCGTGATGGGCCTTATTATACTTGTATTATTCCAAAATATACTGATGTCATCATATTTAGGGATGGTCACTAGCAGTGACCATTTAAACTGGTTGAGTATGGAAATGTCTTTGAATATACAGTTGTTATTGCCAGCAGTGCCATAGCTACTGCTCTAAGCACCTATGGCTTAAGATATAAAAGGTGCTTTTGTAGGGAATAAAAAAAGATAAATCAGCAAAATTTTTTGTAGCTTTTTCTTTATTAATTATTTATTTAATATGTGAATTTGAGAAATCAGGATATAACATATAAAAATTTTCAGATACAGGTTCAGCAAAATATTATTTTACACACATTATAAAATTTTACAAAACAAGCTATTACAGAAGCTTCGCCTTTTGTGTTTTGATTTCTGCAAAATTATTTATTTCTTCTTCAATTTGCATACTTGGATTACATTGGAAGCCGCCATGTTTTTCATGAAGTAAACTTGCTACTTCTTTCGTTTGCTTTGTTAGACTTTCGTACAATACATCACAGCTATGGAGCATGCGCAGTGCATAATAAAATAACTTTTTGACCGCCTTGTTAAAAACGAGTTTAATGTATCGCATTAAACTCGTTTTTAACAAGGCGGTCAAAAAGTTATTGCCCATAAATAAATAATTTTGAAAAACGGAGGACAAAGCAGGTGGGCCATACTCTCCATATAAATAGAGAAAAAGAAGAAGAAGAAAAATTTTTTTGATGGTCAGCACAATCAAATGATACTAACCTATGATGATGTTAATAAGTTGTTATCAAAATGTTTTGATTAAAAGGTTATGAAGCAAAATGTAACAAAATTCCCTTAGACATGGCCAGGAGAAACATCCCTATAAAAGGGAACTCTTCCATCCAAGCTGCCCGACTAGCTGCTTGCTCCCGCAAACTGGCTCAGCAGTACTGTATGAATTCACATGTCATTATTATTATAATAATTTTTTTGCACTTTTCGTTGTCACATTAAAAATAAATAAACTTTGTTACAATTTTTTTAATAAATAAAAATCTGTTACAGTTATAGGATAATTAAAACAGATTTTGATGAGGTGGACGATGATGGTAGTGATCTCTTGGATTAGGCACCTATGGCGGTGGCCACCTTCGCCATACCCTCGCTACAACACTGATTGCCAGGATGAAGTCAATCTCATTCTTGATCTGTTCATGTCCATTTTGTTGTTCTTTCTTGTTGAAGAAGCTTTTCATTATCCTCAGTGTGATGTGAATAACAAATTCTACCAGTCTTGTGCCTCTCTCATTTTGTATATGATGTCATACTTTCCCATGTATTCTTTGTCCAATTGTCAGCTTCCAACTTTTATAACTGAAGTCACCCATGATGATTGTGAAATGTGCCAGGCTGGTGTTCAATTCCTTGGTTGTGTCTACATATAGGGCTTCTATCATTTCATCATCATTATTGGCTGTTGGTGCATACACTTGTATTATTTTCAGTTGACATCTTTTGAAAATTTTAAATGTGTATATTGATAATTTTTTGTTGCATGGAATCTCTTAATATTTACTTAATTGTAAATATTAACAGATTCCAAACAACAAAAAATAACAACAATAAATTAATATTCTTAAAATATAGATTGAATGTTATTATAAGGCAATTTTCTATATTTTGCATTATTGAATCTCTCCTAATAATTTAAAAAAATTCATTAAAAATTTAAATTGCACTTTCACAGTGCATTAGCTATTTCAAATTATAATTGACAATCTATGGAACTGTGTGAGTGGATGATATCAAAGATTAGCATAGGAAATTCAATAGATATATAATATTATATATAGCCCAAGCACAGACTCAGGCACAGTCTACAAAGTTTTAATATTTGACAATCAAAAATTACCAATAATAGTAATTTTGAGAGAGACGATAAATATATATAATAAATATTAACAATAATTTTTTTTTATAATATTGAATGTATTACCATTATCATATTACAACAGCATGCAGATCTTGTTAATTTGAAAAACTGTGTGTAAATAGTGTGTATGAAATAGCTGAATGCATAATTATTTGATGAACTTTTATAAACCAATAAAAAACTGTAAAAACAAAGTATAATCATTATAAAATGGTAACCATTCTGCAAGGAAACAGTATATACTGTTCTATTCTACTAAATCGATTTTACTAAATAGTGATTCAATGTATATGTACAGGATATCTTATTAATCCTAAAATCCTAAATATAATAAATAGCAGAAATATTATTCAATCTTTATCACTTCCTGTTTGATTTTCATCATTCAAAATAATGAAATCAAACAGGAACTGGTAAAGATTGGAAAATGTATGATTACAATAATATGATAGAAAATATGTTGAAACTAATCTAAGCAAAAATATTATTAAATTTAGGACAGAATCTGTTTAGCAATTTTTAAGATTATACTGTAGATGCTAAAAATAAAACCAAATATCAGAAAATGAAATCAAATGCTAACAATAAATTGACACCAATTGCAAACTAGTTAAAAGCATTATTTTGATGTTTTCAGCAATATATCAGTATAATTGGAAAGAAAAATAACTATGTTATATAGTTCAAATTATAATGAATTCTAAAATTTAGCATTAGTATCTAGCACATTTAAGAAAAAATTATCAAATTTAAAATATGGAAATTTTAACAAGCAATTTAGTACCCTGATTATTATTTAAACATTTTTCTTTAACTGCTACCAATTAATAACATTACAAGATTTTTTTTTAAATTTTCCCTACAATCTCTTTTCCTTCTAATTTTGCTGGCATATTCAAAAAACAAGCAAGTTAATCTATTTTGGCTTCCAGGTTGAATTCAATCAAAATTCAGACCTCTGAATTAAATTTCCAATTAAAAGCAAAAAATTTTAACAGAAAGTCAAAAGTTTGAATATTGATTTCCAATTCTCAAGCAAGTTATTTGCTTTAAATGAAAACAAAAAACAAACTGAAATCCTTTCATATGCCTAAAAGATTTATAATTTGTTTAAATTCTACCATAAGTTTTACAAAAACTTATGGTAGAATTTAAACAAAATTCCCAAATCTCAAGGGAGCTATTCAAATTAAATCTAATCTGCCAAATTAATCACTTAATAATTATAATGGAAATTTTAATAATTGTAAATAAATTGGGCAATTATTAAAATTTCCATTATAATTATCAAGCTATTAATTTGGCAGATTCTACTATTTTGCAATATTCTGTAAACACATTAAGAATAATATAAATTAAAAAAAAAGATTATTACAAATCAAACTTAAAGGGAGATATCCAAAATAAATCTAAACTGTCAAATTAATCCCTTGATAATTTAATAGAAATTTTATTAAAATTTTCATTAAATTATCAAGTTGATTTGAATTTAAAAAACATTTTCTGCTGGATCACATTGAGATTTTTCACATATAAAATACAATTTTAAAATTTGATATTAATAAAAGATTATTATAATTTCAAATAATTTATTACAACAATATATTGACATCTATAGGACTTCCGTGATGATGCTACCAATATTTAATAATGAAGCCATCTCCATTATTTCTGATCAAGATAATCAAAATTGTACAAAATTGAAATTTACATAAAAAAATGAGAAATTTTAAATTAATAAATAGTGATTATCAATATTTTCTTCTTTGTTCAGAGAAAAAATTTGTAATCCAAGTAATTGCAGCTTGGTGGAAACTTTATTTCCATTTAGATGAAATAAAACTGAATTTTGATTTTGTTTCATTTATTTTAGTTTTGGCTTTGATTTTTTATGATTTTATATTAAATTCTATTCAAGAAAACATTTATTTTATTGTATAAATGCACATAAAAAATTAATTTGAATAAAATGCATATATAATGTAATAAATTATAATACAAATTTCATTTTACATATTGACATGGTTTAATCTACAACATGCTATTGATGTGATATCATGTGCAAGGTCATTTATCACTAGCAGCTATAGACATCATATGCTGTGCTTGATAAGGATAAACAATAGAATTTTAAAAGTGAAATTTGGCCCATCCTAATTAGTTTATTGCAGTTATATTTAGGTTTTCAAAAAAGGAATATGAGTTTCTGATGATGACAGATCTAAATGTTTATGTGAAATATGTTATTAAATGTTTTCTGTCCAAAATTTTTTATTTTTAAAGGTTTTTACAAAAATTTATTTGAATATATATTTTTCAGAGAATTAGCTTTTTTCTCTCCCTTTCTTTGTCTATATTCTAGATTAGTGTATTTATGTTGTTCTGATTATATATTGAAATAAAGTTAAAAAACTATAAAAATCTAGGATAGGATAAACTATAAAATCTTAAATATTGGTATTTATTACATATAATATCAATATTTTGGTATTATATATAAAAAATCTTAAAATTTAAAAACTATTACATATGTAATTAATTCAGCTCAATTTTTAAAAGTGGAAATATATATTTATTAAACTTGAAGATCTTTCAGCTTTATTAAGCCATCTTCAGCACAACGTATAAGGCTTAATAAAGCTGAAAGATCTTCAAGTTTAATAAATATATATTTCCACTTTTAAAAATTGAGCTGAATTAATTACATTGAATAAGAAGTGGGAAGAAATTATGCACTATTACATATAATACCAAAATTGATTAATCCTATTAATATAGGTAATCTTTTTATTAATCATTGATGCTTTTCTTCATTTTCACTGTAATTTTATCAAAAAATGAGAAAATAATAATGTAATGTTAGATTTTCCATTGAAAGAGGTGTGGCACTTTTTTATTGTTTTATTGTGGCTACTCCTTTCCTGCACTTTTCCCACCAAGTCTACTATAACTTGGAAAGTATGGTATTGGGTGTGATATGAGGGTCAACTATTGATGAGTCCAATTAGAGCAAAGTAAAGAATATTATAGCTGTTCATATATGAGAGGAAATGATTTCTGTTTACATTACATTTCTTGATACAAATTCAAAAATTTGTAAAAAGTTAAATTAAAAATTATTGAAATTAAGGAAAAACATATCAATGAATATAAATTAATAATAATAATGACAATATTTCAGGAAATTTGAATAAATTTTACACCATATATCTTAATTAATATTTATTAATAAAAATTTGCATATCAATTGATTTTTATCAATTTTTTTTTTTGAAAATATGGTCCAATTTTCTTCATTCACAGCTTGTTTTATTCAGAAGACCAACTGCTATCCAAAAAGAGCAAACAATTCATTGGATGGCTAAATCTTCATATAAATAAATTGTTTTTTCAACAATTTCAAATGTTTTTTGGATAAATTTATAAAATTCGAAAACTGGTTTTTAAATTAAAAATTCCGGTTTTAAATACTAGATTTAATTTATTAAAAGTAATTAATTATTTAATTAAAAATGTCAATATTTTGACTTGAAATTGCCTCGGGCATATTGTATGAGGATCCCACAGCATATGGCTGAAAAAAATATAGTTCAAAATAATACCATATTTTCAAATAAGAATTGTAGGTGTCGCAGAGATCCTAGATAGGAAAATTGACTTGGACACCAAGAAAATAAATAAAATTAACATATTTATTAAAATAACAAGAAAATACAAATACGATGCAACAAAAAGATAAATACAATTGATATTATTAGATTTTGAAGTAAATGAACTATATATTCAAAATAAGAAGAGAGTTACAATTTTAATTCTCGAACTGGAAAGAGAACTAATTGATTCTGGGTTCTGTGAACATCCTGGAAGTATTTAATGTTCTATCTTCTTTCTTTTGTCTATATTTTTTCTTAGGATGAATGCCATCTTCATTCTTTCATCGGATGCCACTGATGGAAAGGAAAACACATGGCTCCCCTTTTTCTCCTACATTTTTGGAAAGACCAGCTATATCTATCTCTAACACTTGTTGTTTGTCCAATGCCAATAAGTCAAATCTTTGACTCTGAATATAAACATTATAGTTCTCCTGTAACCTTATTTTCTGTATTGCAATTTTATTACTTATAGTTAATTATATATATAATTTTTTTTGTAAAAATTCAAAAACTGGTTTTTGGAAATAATGGAATTTGAAAACTTTTTCTTCAAAAGTTGGGTTTTGTATAAACCCTAATGAAAATTTCTGAAAAAGTACTTACATTATTAGAAAGAGAACAAAAACATAATAAACAATAAAAATTTCAAAAGGTTTTTGATGAAAATTAAGTGAAATATGATGATTTTCATTTTTTTCATATTAATTGGGCTTAATTATTTAATTAGTTAGCTTGTGAATACTATCATTTTTTTAACTTTTTTGCATATGCAACAGGTTAAATTTAGAAAATATTATAAAATATTTAATTACAACATATTAAACAATCTTTAAATCCAATCAACATCTAAATATTCTATATAAATAAAAGAAGCTATAGAGTCATTTTTTACATCTTTATTTCACCTGTATTTTCTCTTGATAATGCCAGACATATCATTTTCTATTATCAGAATTACAAATAACTGCTTATTGTTTCTCTAAAACTTATGCTTATATTTCCATCAATTGTGTTCAATTGTTTCTAATATGAAATTTTCATTATAAAATAATCATTATATTATATTGCATTATATTGCTTTCTATTTTTCTATTAGGGAACATCTCAGGATTACAACTTATACAGATGTATATTGCTATAAAATATGTTATTTTTGTAATAATCATTTTAAAAATTATAAAAAATATTTAATAAAATAATAATTTAATAATAAAGTAAATAATAAAACTGATCATAGTCAATCACTAGGCATTCACTGTCATCTATAAATCTTGTTAAGATTTATAGAATAAAATTGATATATTATTTTTTAATAATAAATAACATATTTTTATATCAGAATTTTTGTCAATAAAATATGACTTTTATTTCTTTAGAATCCAGCATATCTTTTAAATCTAAGAGTTTTCAAATCCATAGTGTCTGATTTCAGAGTCTACTGTACATTTATTTCTTTTGCTGAAAAAATAATAAATGCTGCAGCAAGTAAATTTTGTATTGATACTGAACTTTTATAAATATAATAGTTTTATTTCTACAAAATATATAAAAATAATAATAAAAATTAATATTGAATTACTCATTTCATATTTTATAAAGAAAACATATAAAATGAATGGTTCAATGCCAAAATGAATTAAGTCTATGAAATTCAATGAATATAAGGTGATTCCATTTTTTAATGTTGCTTTTTTTAAATCAGCATTGTATGAGATTAATATGGTAAATTTATTTTATATTTACAAAAATACTTGATTACTATATTTTATCCAAACATTTCAATATAGATAGATCCTAAGTTTAAGAGATTATTTGTTCTTGGAATGCAGACCTTCCAGGTGGAAATCTGGCATGCTTCTATCTTGTCAGTCAACCAATTCATTAGGAACTTTCACTAAGAACATTTGATAAGTAATGTTAATTACTGAAGTAATTTTTTCCTTATTTATATAATTAGATAGTATGTTAACATATTTGAATGAATGTATTATAATTTTCCATTTAAATTAATAGTAATTTTCTCCTCAATTTAAAAGAATTTGATTTAAGAGCATTTTCCAGAAAATGCAAGGATTGTAAACATTTTGCCACTTTGGATTAGTAGAAAAAAATAGTACAGTACTAGGCAGAAAAATTTATTTTTCTTAAAGAAATGTTTTTGACCCATTGTAATCAGTCTATTTCAGCTGGATAAACTAAGGTAGATTAGTTGCAAGTAATCAAAAACATTTCTTTAATTGGAATAGAGTTTTTGTCTCATGACATTCTGTTTTTTTTTTTTCTACACATTTTTAAGAAATGTATTATGTTTGTGAATTGGGGTAAGACTGTATATCAATCAAGTGATGATAAAATAATGTTAATAATAATTATTTCTATTTTTCAATTTTCAAAGGTAATTTTTACTGTATATATAAAAATAAGCTCTAATTTCAAAATGGAAAAATAATAATTTATTAAAGTAGTACTTTCGACTTCACAAAGTCATCATCAGCTTTTTTTAAAACCAATTAAATACAACGTTTGTGGAATATAAGATGTAGAAAATGACTGAAGCCATTGTCATCAAGAAGTACAATAATAAGACTTACATTATAAATGATAACTGACCTTTTATCATACCCCCTCAGTGGCTTATATAAACCCCTCCATGTAATTTCATATATTTTAACCATTTTTATTTTATCAATTCATTTATTTTAACTATTTTATTTTATTTATTTTAATTTGTAATTTATTTAGTAAGGCTTATTGCCCCCTTATTTGTTTAATAATTTTAACATGTATGTAACCTTAATATCTGTTTATGATTCCATATTTCTTTTGTTATAAGTAATTTAAATTTAAATAACATTCTACATATTATATTCCAAAAATGTTGTATTCTAATTGGTTTTAAAAAAAAGCTGATGATGACTTTGTGAAGTTGAAAGTACTTCTTTAATAAATTATTATTTTTCCATTTTGGAATTAGAGCTTATTTTTACATATACAGTCATTATATAAGTGGAAGATTATATATACATTAGTAATTTTTACTGTTTAAGAGCAAAAATTACCCTTGAAAATTGAAAAACAGATATAATGCCTATTAGCATTTGTTAGAAACAGCTTAATTTTAAAAGAAAGAATGCCACTTTGCTTGAAAAGAAAAATTATGATAAATGTATTCTGCCAATTTTAACTTATGGATGAGAAACTTGGACACTAATGAAAAGAGCTATTCAAACAACACAAAGGAATATGGAAAGATGCATGCTAGGAATAACTAGAAGAGACAGAAAACGTAATACTTGGGTAAGGAGTCAAACCAAAGTTATAGATGTAATCCAAAAGATGAAAAAGCAGAAGTGGACATGGGCTGAATAAATAAGAATAAATGATAATAGATGGACAACTAAAGTACTTCACTGGATACCAAGGAATAAAAAACGACCAAGAAAGACACCACATTCAGATGGAGAGATGAGATTGTTAATTTTACATCAAGATGTTGGAACAGAGAGGCTGCAGACAGGAAGAAATGGAAATTGCTTGGAGAGACCTTAATCCTGCAGTGGATTGAAAATGGATGATTATGATGATGATGATGATGATTATTACAGACACACATTATTACTAGTATTATATTTCATCTGAATTGAGTTTATTTATGAAGATATAATATATCTTCATAAGATACAAATATATTATGGATCAAAGGAAATTTATAAGGAATTTTTCAAAATTTTTCCCAGTCCCTCTTCTCTTCTCACACACAATACTGTGATTTTTATTGCAGTAGGAGTGTTGTTAACTAAATAATCTGGATGACTTGTATCTTTTTTACTGTACAGGGTGAAGAAAAACTTCGTCGTAAAATTTGTGCACTGATAGGAGACCTCGAAACAAGTTGAAAATGTCTAATGAACGTATAGTCTAAATGACATCATTTTCAACCCTTTAAAGCTAGCCAATCATCTTTGAGTACACAAAGAATCACGATGCGTTGTGATGCTTTGTGTACTCATATGAAATCAAAATAGGCCATTTTAAAAATTCACATCTAATGATAATATGCCACCAGTTAATTTATGCATGAATTGTCACTAGTTCAAGGATAACAAAAAACAATTAAAATCATATAAATTAAAAGAAAAATACTATTTCCCTAACTAATTGAAAAATTAACATCGCTATTTGACTATTATACTGCTGCATGGTAAAGACTTAGTTTACTACCTGAAATATTTGGGTTCAATTTAGAAACCCACACCTCCAAAATTTCTTCTGTAGGGCTTTGGGCCTGATCTGATGAACTTCTTCCATCACTTTATGACAGGCTCCATTATGAAGTTGGCTTTGGCTGGATTAGCTGAGTGAAAATGCATTGGCTTTCAATCCAGAGGATAGGGATTGAATCCAGATTCCATTCTCTCAAAAACTTTATATAAATAAATAAATTCAGCACATTTTTAAAAGTGGAAAAACAGTATATTTTACTAAACTTGTAGATCTTTCAGCTTTATTAACCAGGCCCAGAGCCCCAAAAAATCTTATCAGGAGAATGCATTGGTGTGCCACACAGGAGGACCTGGGTTCATGTCCTGGGTCTTCCTGTGTGGCACACCAACGCATTACCATGTGGCCATCTGGCTATTACACAGAGCATACTACTACAAACATATGCCCTGATCTGCTTCAGAATGGTTTGTGGTTGTTTCAGAATGCTCAGAACATGTATTGGTTTTGGCAGAGTTACCCATGATGCCTTGTAATTACCTCACGATGGCCACAAAGTGAAATAATGTTGAGTATCAGTGTTTGGTCATTTGAAACTGGCCACAATGTGTTGTGGCTGTTTTTTCGGTCATTGTGCAATTTCGATGTTTGGGTGTAACACATATATATGATATATAGCTATTAGTATTAGTATTTGCTTCTAATATATTTTATTTTCCCTATGATAGCACACATTAAAATTGCTTATTCTAGAAAGGTTTTTATTCAGCAGCATATTTAGTGTATCATATTCACAATCCAATCACTAGAAGTGCTAAATAAACAGGAGTTTTCCCTATTTATGTAGATACATATTTGTAATTTGTATTTTGAATGATGCAAGTGAAAGTAACAATCTGATTTTATAAAGATTAATTTAGATGGAATGTGTATATTGAAACCAATATATTATATTAATCAGTATATTATTAATAATTATATTGAAATAAGCATCAAAAGAAATTTACATGATAGTCATATAATATTGCTCAAAAAATATTTAAACTCTATAAGAAATAAAAAATTAAATTTGAATAGCCCAAAATCTTTTAGGCGTTTTCTGTATGCATTTGGTTTTTAAAGAAAGTTTGATGACATCAAATTTAATAAAAGAAATAGTAATAGCATTTGTAAATTATCTTTTTTTTTTTTTTTTTTTTTTTTTTTTTTTTTTTTTTTTTTTTTTTTTTTTTTTTTTTTTTTTTACTTAGTTTGTTTATATTTAATTATTTATATATAGTCTTATTGGTAAATTGCTGATATTGAGATATTACAAAATTGAATACCATTTTAAGTATCACTTTATTTTTAGAGAGGCAAAAAATATAATCAGTATTCTGATGCATAAAGTTGAAATGCCAGGAATTATGATAAAAGCTATAAATGTTGCTCACTCTTCAATCACATATTTTTGATTTAAAAATATTATGATGATAAATAAAATGACTATAATAATCATAAAAATTTTTAACATAATGATAATAACCAAATTGTTTATTCCTTCAATACAGATAATATAAAAATGATTTAATAATATGAAGAACTTATCTAAGGAAAAACAGTTTTTGGTTGTTAATAATTTCAAAATAAATTTTATTTTTAATAATGAAATTTTCTCATTTTATAGAAGAAGATGACACTACTGTACTTAATGAAGAAGCAGAAATGCCTTTGGAAGAATTGCTAGCTCGTTATAAATCTGGAGGAGTTCCATTAAAAGTTGCTCCTCATTTAGAGCATTTACATAATGATAAACCTAAATCACCTATGCTCAGAGCTAAACAAGATATAAAATCAGAAAATGCATTAAAAAAATCATTAGATCATAATTTGAAAGATGAAAAGAACTATAATGAAATTTTAATCAATGGTGAAACTAAATGTACAAAACAATCTCAAGAAATTATAAATGAAATTGAAGCAAATAGTGAGAAGAATGATGATGACAGTGTAAATTCTGAATCTCAAAGTAGGAAGAAAGAAAGTGATTCCATTACAGAATATGAAACTACTGAAGAGAGAGATTCTGAAAATAAAATAGATGACATAATTGATAAAACAGATAAAGACCAAAGCACAGATGATGATAATTCTAAACAATCTGAATCCAAATTTGAAAAAGGATCAACATCAAATAATTCATCAAATAGCAAAAAGAAAGGCCCAGTTGTTGATTTTGAAGATTCAGATACTTCTGATGATGATTATGGAGAATCTGATAGGTAATATACTTTATGAATTTTAAAATTGTTATAATTAAAAAAAAATTTAAATAAATTAATAATAATTTGATAGAAGTCTTCTCTTTGAAAATTTCATTTTTAATGTCATTTGATTGTCAATATTTTATAAATATGCCACTCATGAAGTAATATAATGATTTTTCAATTTGCATAAGATTTATATTACTGGAAGCATTTGCATATTTGCTGTACATGAATCATTACAATTATTTTATAGTAAAATTAAAATTACAGTTTATGCTGTAATAATTAAATGCTTAGTGGTGCCTGAGGTTTCTAACATACACTTTTCTTTACTTGTATATATGGACATAGTTATATCATCTTGACATCACCATTGTTACATATGTTTGCACTTATTATTACTTCATATAATGCCATAAAATATTAAATATTTTATGGCATCATATGAACAATGGCTGATGCTGTAAAATATTTCATATTTTATGGCATCATCCATTATTCATTATAATGTCAATCACAATGATGTAATCCTTATGTTATATATGGAATGGCATTACAATGACATAATAGTAGTGATTTTATCAGATTATCACAATTACTTAATGACATCACTTGTTGAATGATCTATTTTGTGGGATTTATGATTCATCCCAGAATTTTATCCTAATCTTAATAGCATTTTAAGCTTAAACCTTCACCATCAGTCAAAGATTCTAGTAATATCAAAATCCAAACAAAAATCTGAAAGATTAGATTTCTTATTGAGAACCCAAAAAGTCTTTATTCTGAGACCAATTTTATTTATGTTTGGCATTACTATGCCTAAAGTTTATCTGGATGTGCTGCTGAATTTTAAGTGCTCATTCTGTTTTAAGCTGTAAGATGAACTTTCAGTCCTCAATAAACATGTAAATATTGCCTTCTGTTATTTTATATATTTCTAGGAAACCAGTAATTATCATTATATAACATCTCTCTCTCATTATGATAATTATTACTACATTTTACTATAAATAATTAACCAATGATAGTTATCATTAATTATCATTACAATAATGTCATAACTATTGTAATTTTACTAAATAAAATTATAGTATTGTATTATATATAAAAATTTAAATGAAAAATTATTTTATATATAATATAGTATCAAAAAATTAAAAACTATATTTCATGACAGATTTTTTTATATAAAATTGAATTTATGCAAGTTAAGTGTACATAAGGATTGTTAGTTCAGAAATTTTTGTTAGTTCACAAATTCATCTAGTTATCAACAACAAAATACAAATATTTGTTCATATGAATATATTTTATTTTAAAAATTATGATTGCATAATAGTTTAGAAGAAACATATTTCAAAAATATCTAGTTATTAAACTGTTAGTGCAATATTTCAAGATGGTGGAGGTTTCATCAAATTTTTCATTCAAATTAGACATTTATTTCAGAAACCATGAATATGAAAAATAATGGCATCCTATTTTTACTGTTATCCAAAAAATTGATTTATAAAATTTTATTATATGGTATATTTCTGTTTGCAATGGTGATTTAGAAGTTAAAATTTATGATTTTGCTAATAATAATAATTTATAATGTTGCTAGCATGTGTGATGCTGTTGCCTGTTTCTCTCTGCCTTGTTGCCATATTACCAATTCACATATAAGAAAATAAAGCAAATAAACTTTACAGAAAGTATTTTGGCATGAAAAAGCTAGATTTTTCTAATATTTGAAAAAACTGAATAGATTTTAAACGTTCATAACTTTTGTTTCATGAAATTTCATTGTTTTTAAGTTTTGAATAGATAAAAGCTCTCTACTATGTAAAACTCAAAGCAGGATTAAAAGCTAAATTCAGTATTATAAACAATATATGGAACTATGATCAATGCAAGTAATACCAACAAAAATCAATTTTTACTTTTTTTCCCTAACTGATAGTATATCTACTAAACCATCAACAATGGAATGATGAATGCCAGTTTGGACTTCTAATATTAGTAAATTATATAAATCTTATTGTGTATTGTATTCATGAGTTAAAATATGCATTCTAATTTTTGAGAAAACTATTAGGAAAATTTTATTTTGTAGAAAAATTTTTTAAAGCAAATCATTTTTTTTAAACTAAAAGTTTAAAACTTGGTTGTTTTAATGAAGGTTGGTATTCTATATTCTGCATGATGATATACAGTATTTTATATATATATAAAATTAAGATATTGACTAACCTGTAGTAAACATAGTTTAATAATAATTGATTTCTAATCAGTTAAATACTTTAATTTAGTCTCTGCATAAGGATTGTACCCTATATTTTGATTCTAAATTTAGGAATAATATATATATATTTAAAACATTGAAAAATCAGCACTACAAGCAAGTAACTTATACAGGTTTATTTCTGTAAAATGTTTTCGGACCTATCTTAGTCCCTCCTCAGTACAACTCAATCTGTTATCGTCTACATTTAAGAAATGCGGAACGTTTAAGAACTGCATTTAAATTATGTTTCTGTTCCATGTATCTTATATGTAGACGATAGTGGAACAGCGTGTAGTCGAGTGCGGCCCAGAGGTTGGTGCCCAGGCGCTTGATCGGGAATTCCTTGTCGTAGTGGGCTTCGAAGGCGTGCGCCAGCTTGCCGTTGAGCAGTGGCGTATCGGCCGCGGCAGAGAAGCCCGGCACGCTCTTCAGCGACCATCCGGCGAGCCCCAGCAGCAGCCCGCCGAAGGCGGCGATATAGGCGTATTGCAGGGGGCGGGAAATGCTCTGTGTCATGGCGTGGGCCTCGCTCAGAACTGGAAGTAGAGGAATGGCGAGTAGCTCTGCGCGGAGAGCTTCAGCACCGAGGCGGCGAACAGCAGGAGCAGCGCCAGGCGGGTGGCCAGGACGGGCAACTGGCTGAGCCAGCTCGGCTGGTAGACCAGCGCGCCGCTCGGCGAGTAGGCGATCGCCGCCGGGTCGCCGGCGGCCTTTTTCTGAATTTACAAAAATTCACAAAATACTATTAAACCTATTTCTTTTGACATTAAAAATATCTGACTTAATATAGAACTAGAATTGCTAGCTAAATAGATGACTGAAGCTCGAGTTTCAGTATTTAAGTTATTTTAAATTGTCCCCTTAAGAGTCTTTAATCTGTTTGCTGCCAGCCATTTCCTCACCCATTTGAGTGCTATGCCAGCGGTTTTTTATAGTTAAGCCTAATTGATATCAGACATTATAAATCGTCTTATCATGCTTATTTTTCGTCAAAGAAATCTGAAATTTTTACTCTTTATACAGTTTCTATGTTCCTTTTCATGCATACAATAATTGATTAATTAATTAATTTATTTAAAGAAGTATTCAGTAACATAAATTATACAAACTTTGTACTATTTTTTTTTATGCATCCACTCAAATTTTTACATCTTTCTGATAGCAGTGTCTTTCCTGAATAAAACAAGCTATGTATATTGTAATTCCGTCCATGTTTCAAAGAAAATTTCATTGAAATTTCATTATTTAGTGAATTAGTAAAGCATCCAAGTTTCCTTAGTAAAATTATTGCTTTATGCTTTCTTAAAAAAAATACTGAAATTTCATTCAAATATCATTTTTAAGCAATTATTTACATTAATTTTGTATGTACTTGACATTTTAATAGTTTTTTGCTTTATTTTGCAATGATGATTGATGTTTTTTTCAAGAAAAAACTTATAAAGTAAGAATGATTCTCCTCTCACAATTACAGCTATTATATTAGTTTTTTACCCTTATTGATTCAGAATATACTTTATTTGCCAATAAGAGACAGTATTGAGCTTAGTAGATGGAACAGAAATTTGCTGGGAAAGAATTGGTGGGAGTTCTAAGCTAGCAGGCCACATCCATTTAAAAACTTAAAAAATAATAATAAAATGGGAAAAATTTTTTAAATTCATAATAATAAATATATTCTACAATATACAGTAATAAAATTTCCAAAAACTTTTTAATTAAGCGAAAAATAAGTTTTAAATATCGCAATCTACCATTCCAGACCGATGTAGGGAAATCATGTCAACCGCCTGATGCTGTCAATACCCCTTCTCTTCCAATATTGGCAACGCCTCAGAGGGATTAAATTGATAAACCCGCATTTACAGACCTTGGCACAAAAAAAAGAGAGAGAATACACAATGATGTAACCTCCTTATTGTTTACTATAATGACTTAAAGATAAGAATGATTTGTTAAAGAGTTATTACAGTGGATGATCAGTTAATGAATAATTCAGATGACAAACATTTTTGTGAAAGATTTTATGTTTGGATAATAAACACTTCACAGAACAAACTGTGGGACTTGAGACTGACGGAATGACAGGTCAGTCGTATGGTTGCGTGGTAAAACTGTGGTTTACCACTCTGGAGGATCCGGGTTCCACACCTCCAATTTTTCAGGAGGAATCCGGGTCTGGCTGTTAACTCCATCCTTCAACCATCAGGTTGACCCCATCATGGGTATTGATGGACTCTATAAGTGGCTGCTGCCAGATAAAAATATCTCACAAGGATATGGTGGTTTAACTAACCTAACAGAATGGTAGGGCCTCTACTGAATATGATCAGCTTAGCTCTGGCTCCAGCTCCGGCTCCTCCAAAACTTCCTGGCTCCATGGCTCCGACTCCAGCTCCCCAGCCCTGATTATGACAATAATATATATATATATATATATTCCTGTAACAAACTATCTGGTATGATAGTATATTAAGAAATATAACTTTTTAAATTTTTGGCATGCCAGCAGAAAAAGTTTGCCACCCCTGGACTAGGAAGTGGCATTAAAAAATAATTGTTTATTTTTGCTACAAACTTGAACAAGCAATTATAACTTATACAAAGTGATTCTAAATTCCCCAAACTCAGTTTTCAAAAATTTATTTTGCAAATAAGTGATGCACAACTTATTTTAAATACTTTTACACTGAAAGTCATACTTAGTATAATCAGAAAAATCTTTTTACAAAAGATGTTAAAATTATTCACCATTTTGTTTGATAAACAAATTCATCTGATGACATGGTGATCATTCATTCAGTGTGTTGGCTGTGATACATTTACAGCTCTGATGATAATGTTTTGATAATGTTTGCAGGATTCTAGTGTTGTTATGGTATATTGTATCTTTCAGATGGCTTCACAAATAAAAGTCTGGAGAACTCAAGAGGTTGGCAAACAAGGTGGCTACAGATTTTTCAAGATCAATCAATTGTAGTATAATTCACAGAATACAGTGATACCTTGGATCACGAACAAATCGGTCTATGAACACCATTTACGAACAAATTTATATATTTATATTTGAATATGAACATAACTCATTCTTGAATTTTATTCATAAACTAAAAATTTTTTAATTAAAAAATTTTTAGTTTATGAACCTCAGGAATGGGTTATGTTTAATAACAAGAGCATTTATGCTATTCTTGTTACTTAATCATATATATCTTAATAGTTTTAAATAATGATATACTATATATAGAAATAAGGCATTAACATTGTTTTATAAAGATAATACATTCCTTGAAATTATAAGATGAAAATTTATAAAATGAGAATTCACTTCCTATAAATTTCAATTTAAAAATTTTCAACTAGTTCTTGATCCTAGAAGATCATCAGTTTCATTCATACTTATAAAAAAATTACAGAAATCATTAAACTATGAATAGTAATGCATACTGTAATTCAATGATTTGTAATATTTAATATTTGTTTAGTCTATCGTTGATGATTAGTTTCAATTAGCAATTTTGAAAGTTAATCTTTTGTTTTTTTTTTTTAATCAATTAACTAGTTATAATTGCTTTAATTTTTATTTAGAAATTTTATAAAATTTTCATCATTTGTAAATTTGTAAATCTTTTAATTCTGGTAAGTTAATCGTATTAAATTTTTTTGAAATTAGAATTATTGCAAAAATTTCTATGATTTATGTAAAATATATTAATTATGATAGATATATTTTATTAAAAGCCAATTGATACAAAATACTTCCTTTAATAAATTATATTGATTAGAGTTCTTCCTTTTTATTACATTGAGATAACCGATTTCTGTATATTTTTTAATATTTATGCTTTAGAAGTTTGTTTTAAAATTTATATATTTCAAAGTTTAGAATGTTGTTTAAGTTATGAGATATCAATGTAATAAAAAGGCAAATCTACAAAGAAGCCTATTGTAATTATATTTTATTTTCTTTTTCATTGGAAATTGCAATCTCATGGTATAATTTACATTATATACCAGGTTTCATTATCATATGTTGATTAGAACTTGCTCCAGGTTTCATTATCATATGTTGATTAGAGCTGTGAGTAGATCATTTAATTTATATGATGTACATAAAAAGAAAAATAGTGTGTAAAAGGTACTTGTAAAAATCAAATAGGATTAGCAAATAATAGATAATATCATTCAAAAACATGTAAGAGATTATTTAATAAAAACAAAACACAAATAATAGCTTTACAATTCTGTCAAAAAACCTAACTTAAAATATACAGTAGAAGTAGGTTATTGTAATTGCAGATATTATTATCAAATTCATATTAAAATGCATTATGAAAACTCTGTTTATAGTAATCAGAATTTCAGTTATTGTCATCAAAATAGATACATCACTATTTTAAAACTAAAAGACTATCGCAGATAATACTAAAATATTGGTTAAATCTATTAAAATAAACATATTTGTTTATCGTTCATTTATTATTTCGTTTTCACCAAACTTTAGGCAAAAAACAAGAAATTACAAAAATAAAACACTTGTTCTCTATTTAAAATAATGCAGATTCGACTTAAGTGGAAAAATTTGATTTTTGTATATGTTTTTTAATTAATAAATATTAGATCGATGTAAATTTTTGATTTAATAACTTCGTATAGACAAATATGACTGCTTTTCAAAACTTCGTGGTGCCTTTAGGTGGTTTCACTGCATGTCTTGCCTTTACGAATGGTGCGGCGTTACTGTTGCCAGATATGGTAATTTTTAATGTTTTTTTTATGACGAAATATATAATTTAAAATTGCTGATATAGTGATTTAGCGATTTTATAATTGCCTTTATTGAAAAAAATAATTATTGCTCCAGTACTTCGTGATTTTCTGTAAACTGGAATTGGCAACATTAACTAAAAGTGTAAATAATTTCACTTCACTTTTTGGCTTAATTGATTACATAAAATAAAGTTCAACAAGTGTTCTTCGATCCATTATAGAGCTATTATTATTATTATTAT
>AYEL01023131.1:0-94917 GCA_000484575.1 Olivierus martensii
ATGAAATGCGAATAAAATCGTTAATTACATGTATTAAATATTTTCATATGAAAACGGGACAAAATTTTTTATTCTGTTGTCAGATTAGCTAATTTCATTTTTAAGTAGTCATATTAACGATCCTTGACGTATGAATCTGCGTTTGAATCAATGCTATAAACAAGTCCCATAATTCAATTCTAGTAACACCCCCCAACCGCTTCAAGTAAGTGGCGCTGTAGAGCAGCAATACTATTTAACGCTAAGCTGTCTCGCTTATTATATACTCGCTTTGACTCTAGCAGGTACTTTTTATTTTTCATGAAGGAACCGAGCAAGCAGGCAGCACCCCGCCACCGTAAACGACGTCGCCGGAGCACAGCGGGAAACCCCATCGAACACGGGATGTGACACCCACGCCCACACAGGGCACACCTAAACGAAAGCCGAAACGGCCAGAAAAACGGATGGATGTGACAAGCAAGCGCCACCAGATGCAGACCCTTGACAGTTAGCCCATAAAGGATTAGCTTAACATCTGTTGGTAAAACCATCATTATCTGTATTTACTTTGTGCAATAAAGTAATTGCTAGCCTGCACTTGTCGTTGTGCGGATTGGCCGCGTGGAAACGCTTCGGCTTTCCACTCTGGAGGACCCGGGTTCGAGTTGAAAATTTATTAATAAAGAATCGTTTGAATTTATTTAATGAGGAATTAGTAAAAGAAATTCTTTTATGAAATTCACTCATCGTATTTAAAGAATTACTTGAAAATTTATTAATAAAGAATCGTTTGAATTTATTTAATGAGAAATTAGTAAAAGAAATTCTTTTATGAAATTCACTCATCAATGTTACTGAAGAGGGCTAGATTAGGCCAAAATGCATATTGCAGATGGTGAATTTTTTTATAAATGACAAATTGTTATATAAATAGTTTTAGTACAGTTTTAAAAGTATATTTTAATTTTATGAATAATAAATTAATGTTTAAAAATTAAGTGTGTTTATTCCCGATTACCATCATAGCACTGAGAAAAGTAGTGATAAAAATCTGTAGTTAAGAAAATGGATATGGAATGATGTCATTCCTATGAAATTGTAGAATATACCACAATGATATTCTAAAATATTTTGCAATTTTAGTTATTGACTTAATTTAATACTTTGTGGTATGGAAATATATATCATAAATTTATGATATATAAATTTATATCATAAATTTTTGAATTTTTCTTATCTATAGAAAGCTATAAAAAAGATGAGCAATACTACTATCAAAGCCTAACTGTAATTTGTAATGGCAAATTCTATAAAAGTGTTTCTTTTGCTTTCATCTGATACAGAAAACCATTAAAACTTATAACCAGCACTTACTGACTTAATTTTTTTCATGGGGCAAGTGTTATTAATATCTAAATATTAATATACTTACAAAAAATTACACAGAAATGAATGATCATTTTGATATTAACAATTATTTGCATTTATAATAATTTATGTATTGTTAATTGTAAAAATAACATGGAGACAAAAAGATGCATTTGACTTGTGTTCAGATTTCCATGAGACAATTGTCTATTGTCCCCATGGAGTTGCATCTGTTTATAATGATGTAAAGACATTTATGTATTAACAGCATTCCAATGTGAAAAAATGTTTTTATTATAATTTTTTGTTGCCAAATTTGAATATGGTCAAATTACCATCTCCAAGTTGTAATCTAGTGGAATTCCTTTATTTTCCCATTAACTCTCTCTCTTTATTGATAAGGACCAATCTATTTCTGATTTTTGCAACTTTATATTTAATATGAAGTATATTTTTATTCAAGTGCCCTTATTTTGCTTCTGAATGTCTGTTGCATTTTAATTCTTCTTTTAATCACTTAAATCTTAACTGGAAAAAATTTTAATTATTTTGGCCTATTTTATCAGATATTGTTAGATTTTTTTAAACATATTTCAACAAAATTTTATTTGAATATTTTACATGATTCTTTTACATCATTTTTATGAATTAAATTTTCTATAATTTGCTATTGTTACTTGTTGTTTTGTTTCATCAAATGGCTGTTTTGCAATGTTTTGGAGTAATTATTATTTGCTAGGCTTACTTGCTTTTTGTACTTTCTATGCACTATTTTATTTTTTCAAAGATTGTATTTGGCACAGTTTTGGTCCATTCAATCCGTATGTCATAAAACAAAAATAAATCATAAACTGTTTATTATGACCATTTTAAAACTATCAATAACCTAATGGAAGTAATACTGCAATATTTCCAAAGTCCTACATAGCCAGATCTTAACTTGGAAATAAATTCCAAGAAAAACTATTCTAACACTAAATAACATAATGAACAACTGGAACTTTGTGATTATTAAAAAGTCATAAATGAGTGTTAGAACAAAAATAAGTTAAAGCACTTAAATTATAAATGAAATAAATATCACCATGTAACAATGTGGTGTAGCAGAAATTCCCAAGGTGTAAAATTCACTGCTATGAGTTTCACATAAGTACAGAAAGTTGTTTTATTAGTTTATTTTGTGGAAAAATCTTGTGAACATTGCTTCTAGCTCTTTCAGTGGAAGTTCCCTGATATTCCTATACCCAGAAGTCACTTTGGTAGATATCAGATAGGTAGGAGCACTTTATTCATCATACTAAAGAGCTACTAAATGTCTTGAAGGTATGATCGTAGTGTTCAAGTAGTTCGAGAGCTTCAGCCTTTGGATTTCGATAAGTCAGTATCTACTGCTAATGGTTTGAGATTCATGTTCAACATTGTGATAATACTTTCTTCAGGGCATGATTTCATTTGAATGAATATGTCATTAGTCAGAACATATATCCGTGTTGTAGAATATCTATATGCATTGCATGAGGTCCCATTTCACTCTCAGAAAGTTAAAGTGTGATGTACCATTTCTAGATGGTAAATTATGGAGTCAATTTTTTCTGATACAACTGTTATTTCACATAGGCATCATCCTCAGTTTGTAGAGATCTTGAAGAGAAATGCTATTGTTGTTACCAACAAGATAGTGCAATGTTTCACATATCATACAAGAAAATGGAGATACAGTGACACCTTGGTTCTCTTATTTTTGTGAATAATAAATTAATGTTTAAAAAATAAGTGTGTTTATTCCCGATTACCATCATAGCACTGAGAAAAGTAGTGATAAAAATCTGTAGTTAAGAAAACGGATATGGAATGATGTCATGCCAATGAAATTGAATATACATATCACTTCTATAATTAGATATATTAAAGGAATGTAGTTTTATTTTTCAGACTTATTAATAAATTCAAAGATATATAGTAAAACCTTGCTGAGAGCGGAGGTTACATCATTAATACATTGTGTGCACAGCAAAATTGCATTCCGCAAAGTTAACTTTCTATGGAAAAATCACGTTAGGTATAGTTCAAATTAAGAAAGTATGTATAACTTAAACAAACCTAAATATTGTTGTAATTAAAAGGGAAAATGAAATAAATGTTAATTGAAAGGATTTTTATTACTGCTTAATAGTAGGAAAAGGCACAATTTTTTTTTTAAAGCTGGTGATTTTTGCTTAGGACAATGACTGATGCAACTCTAAAAGTTTCATGGTAAGGAGTGCAGAGTCTTTCAATGCCTCTCATAAAGTGTTCTTATGCTTGATTTGTTTATAGCTAGTTCTCTTGCAAGCAATGAAATACGTGTACCATTTTTCAACTTATCTATAATTTCAATTTTCTGAGATAATGTCAAAACTGCATCTTTTTGCTGCTTTATCATCTTCATTCTTTCTCTTAGATATCATACTGAATTTCTGAAATTAAAAGAAATACAAATGCAAAAGAAGAAGAGGATTAACACAGATAAATATGTGATTACAGCTCTGCTAATATGAGTGAAATGATCGTAATTCAGCCTGGATCATTCAGCTAGCAGGCAAAAGAAACACTTTTGTAGAATTTGCCATTATAAATTACAGTTAGGCTTTGATAGTAGTATTGCTCATCTTATTTTATAGCTTTTTATAAGATAAGTAAAATTCAAAACTTCATGATATAAATTGCAAAATATTTTAGTAGATAAAAAAAGAAAAATTAGAAGTGAAAGTTTTGTATTGAAAAATTCTATCATTTACAAATAGCTTTATAATTTTAATATGAATTGCACATATCAGTAAGGAAATTAATATGCAAATACAGTAATTAAAATAATCAATCTTTATATTATCTACCTCATATAAAATTTTTTCCAGTAATGCATTTTAAATGCAGCTAACCAACCAAAGATGTTTAAAGTGGCTCTTGGAGAAAAATGAGTTTGAGATTATTGGTATAATATTCATTATGCTCTAAGGACAATTTCCTTTTAATCCTGTTTCTACAAGCTTGATTATTAATGCTAAACAACTGGTTTGATATTACGAAGTTATGAAATTTATTGTAAATCTGGTTATCTCATTATTATTATTATTATAATACAGTGAGTGATTAGTTAATGAACACAATCCATTCTAAGATGATGTTCGCTACCCAAATTGTTCATTAACCGATCATCGATTTACCATAGATTTTTATGGGAATGTTCATTAACTGATCATCGATTTACCATAGGTTTTTATGGGAATTTGATTCCAAGAAAATGTTCGTTATCCAAATTGTTCGTTAACCGATCATTGATTTACCATAGGTTTTTATGGGAATTTGATTAAATTAACCGATCATCAATTTACCATAGGTTTTTATGGGAATTTGATTAATTCATTTTGGAGACCCAAAAAAAATAAATAAATAATTATAAATTTCTTATTATGTTGGAGACTTAAATAAATAAATTATAGAATTTCTTACTACATTCATTTTATATGAAATAACAATAATGTATATATTAATGCACAGTCTAGCATTTTTATTTATCATGTTTATTTACTATTTATGGGACATTAAAGAATTTGTCCACCGTCGATTGCTTTTCTCTCTTGTTCGGAATTTTCAGAAGTGATTAATAGCATTGTCAGCTCATTGCAGAGATTCCCAAGTCTATTGACCTCAACCTGGTATGGGTGCCATTCTAAGACCACAAATTTGTAAAATCTCTCTCTTAGCTTCTTTAATAAATCTTTGATTTGTTTTGTCTCTGAGTTCATTTTAATCAGAAAAACTACTATTCTGCCATCCTTACCCATAAGTCCATGAACGTGCAAGGCTTACACCTACCATTCTGTTAGGTTAGTTAAACCACCATATCCTTGTGAGATATTTTTATCTGGCAGCAGCCACTTATAGAGTCCATCAATACCCATGATGGGGTCAACCTGATGGTTGAAGGATGGAGTTAACAGCCAGACCCGGATTCCTCCTGAAAAATTGGAGGTGTGGAACCCGGATCCTCCAGAGTGGTAAACCACAGTTTTACCACACAAACATACGACTGACCTGTCATTCCGTTAGTCTCAAGTCCCACAGTTTGTTCTGTGAAGTGTTTATTATCCAAACATAAAATCTTTCACAAAAATGTTTGTCATCTGAATTATTCATTAACTGATCATCCACTGTAATAACTCTTTAACAAATCATTCTTATCTTTAAGTCATTATAGTAAACAATAAGGAGGTTACATCATTGTGTATTCTCTCTCTTTTTTTTGTGCCAAGGTCTGTAAATGCGGGTTTATCAATTTAATCCCTCTGAGGCGTTGCCAATATTGGAAGAGAAGGGGTATTGACAGCATCAGGCGGTTGACATGATTTCCCTACATCGGTCTGGAATGGTAGATTGCGATATTTAAAACTTATTTTTCGCTTAATTAAAAAGTTTTTGGAAATTTTATTACTGTATATTGTAGAATATATTTATTATTATGAATTTAAAAAATTTTTCCCATTTTATTATTATTTTTTAAGTTTTTAAATGGATGTGGCCTGCTAGCTTAGAACTCCCACCAATTCTTTCCCAGCAAATTTCTGTTCCATCTACTAAGCTCAATACTGTCTCTTATTGGCAAATAAAGTATATTCTGAATCAATAAGGGTAAAAAACTAATATAATAGCTGTAATTGTGAGAGGAGAATCATTCTTACTTTATAAGTTTTTTCTTGAAAAAAACATCAATCATCATTGCAAAATAAAGCAAAAAACTATTAAAATGTCAAGTACATACAAAATTAATGTAAATAATTGCTTAAAAATGATATTTGAATGAAATTTCAGTATTTTTTTTAAGAAAGCATAAAGCAATAATTTTACTAAGGAAACTTGGATGCTTTACTAATTCACTAAATAATGAAATTTCAATGAAATTTTCTTTGAAACATGGACGGAATTACAATATACATAGCTTGTTTTATTCAGGAAAGACACTGCTATCAGAAAGATGTAAAAATTTGAGTGGATGCATAAAAAAAATAGTACAAAGTTTGTATAATTTATGTTATTGAATACTTCTTTAAATAAATTAATTAATCAATTATTGTATGCATGAAAAGGAACATAGAAACTGTATAAAGAGTAAAATTTCAGATTTCTTTGACGAAAAATAAGCATGATAAGACGATTTATAATGTCTGATATCAATTAGGCTTAACTATAAAAAACCGCTGGCATAGCACTCAAATGGGTGAGGAAATGGCTGGCAGCAAACAGATTAAAGACTCTTAAGGGGGACAATTTAAAATAACTTAAATACTGAAACTCGAGCTTCAGTCATCTATTTAGCTAGCAATTCTAGTTCTATATTAAGTCAGATATTTTTAATGTCAAAAGAAATAGGTTTAATAGTATTTTGTGAATTTTTGTAAATTCAGAAAAATCAAAAATTCAACAAAACTCTTCAAAATACCTATAAGGCCAGAAATGATGAGTCTCTTTATCCAACTTATAATGAAATTATAAGTTAAATACTGCTTTAAAGATAAGACAGCATTACATTAACATTTGTAATCATTCAGTATAAGAGGAACTTTGCAGCAGTTAAGTGCAATTTTCAAACTGCAAATTATAGTGTGAAAATTATTAAATTAAACAAAAATGTTACAGCTGCCAAATTAGCTCTATCTTATTATATAGCAATGCATCATTTTAGCTTCAAATTGGATTATACAAATCAATTGGCTTTAAAATTTTTAGTGATTTACAAGTGGCAGTATTAATTTCATCAGTAAGACAAAAACAGAAGCCATAATCAAAGAAATTTCAGAGATGGACAATTAAAGAAACTTTATATTAGCTTAGAAAATATTCCTTTGTGAGAGTTGCAACAAATGGTAGCAAACACAAGCATATTAAAATATTTTTTATATTTTTATTATTGATCCTATATTTTAATAATAAAACAATTAGAATTTAACATAAACTCTTAGAAATGGCATCACTTCCAAATTGCTTTACGAATACATTACTTTCAGAAAACAAAGGATAAAATATTATATTATGATGATGATAATGCTGCTAATGCTTGTTCAATTTTGATTGTAATGTTATTGAGTGTGTTGTCAATTCAATTCTTTTGAATACTGAAAATTACAATCAAAATTCAGTATTGTTAGTGATCAGTCAACAGTATAATCTGGTAGACTACCCCTTGATGCCTCGGGCATCATTTTATCTATTCCTAAATACTGGCTATTAAGGATCCTTTTACAATCCCAATGACGACGACCAAAGGCTGTTAACTACAACAATCAAAGACAAAGACTACAATAATTTATATTAAGCATGTGCAAACGTTTGTTTTAATAGTTAGCAAATATGGATTCATGTTAGTCCTTCGGCTAAAAAATTTATTATTAAATTATTAATAAATCCCAATAATCTTTACAAGAAGCATCTTACAACCAAAGTCTCTCTCGTATGCCAAAATCAATTTCTTCCATTTTACTTTATAAAAATGCTGCTTCCTGATTGGTTGAAGTAGAATGACAATGACTAAACCTTGAATCTTGGTCAAGATCAGAACGACTTGCAAAACAGACTATTTCAGGACGACAATGACTAACAGAAACAAGTGTAAACATATAAACAACCTCAATGAAGCAACAGAGACCAAGTCTTTGGTCATCATCGCTGGCAGTGTGAAAGGAGCCTAAGGCAACTTTAGAATACCATAGCTTAGATCATTGAGCATACAATACTTCTTGCTATAGAAAGAAGTATACCCAAAAGGGGGCTTATTAACTATAATAATAGTAATATCATAATCATTAATGCAATACCAACATATAAAATTTCAATTCTGCTCTATATACTAATTATAACAATTTTCAAAATACTTCGAATTTGACTTTGTGTAAAAAATTTTTGAAGATTTTTTACACAAAGTCAAATTTATATAAGTAGATATGTATCTGCATAGTGTTTTAGTGACATTTCTATATATTATCTATTTGAGCATCTGACATGCCAGCTATTACATTTTCAATTGGATTAATTTAGCAAATAGTGTTTCAAAGTTAATAAATTAAAAATTTATGAGGTAAATATTAACTATACTCCTGCCATCGTGTTTTATAATTAATTCAACTCCCCCTTCTTTTAATATACTAAGGTGATCTTCTTAAGATAAAATAATAAGAGATTCCAAATATTGAAAAAGTACAACCTACCTAGAGTATTTCCAGTTGTTGATGCAATGTTTGAACAAATTTCTGGTCATGTGATCTAGCTCATACCCCAGATTATTAGTTTCCTTTTGATTCCTAATCATGTGATATATTTTCAAGTTATTCTGTACATATTGGTATGATTTTATGTGCATTAAATCAAGAGGTTTTATAGATTGTTATAATAATGGCTAAATCATCAGAAAGTTAAAAGATTCATCTCCACCAACACGTGATTAAACATGCAATTGGTAATTCCACTGTACAACACAACCACTGATTATAATTATGTTTAATCACATGTTGATGAAGAACCTTTTTAATGGATTTATTATTATAATAATTTATGAACCATTCTGGCTTATTGTAAGTAAAATCATACAGATATGTACAGTATAACTTCAAAATATATCACATAATCAGGAATCAAAAGGGAAGCTAACAGTTTGAAATATAAGCTGGATCATTTGGTATCAACAATGGCACAGACTCTAGGTAAGACATTTTTTTTTGTATTTGAAACTACTTGTCTTTATTAATTTTATTTTTTTTGAGTAACATCATTTTGAATAGTCTTAGCAGAGTCACTTAAGTATATTATAAGGAACATCAAATTAACGAAAAAATATAATGGCTAGAATATAATTAAAAATAATCATTTGTGAAACATTTTATATATAGAAACATGTTTTGCATAACAAATTCTGAAATTTCAAAAGTCTTTCAAAATTTAATCAAATAAGAATCTGCAATAAGAATGGTTAATCTGCATCATAAGATTAACCATCCTTATTATAGATTTACCATTATTAGATAACATAAAAGTGTAAGGCTGCAATACAAAATGACAACACTAATCATAATCTAATTTTAGAAATCATAGAATGTATTTCACTTAAAAATAATCAAATTTGAAATTTCATGATTTCCAATAAATAAAAGAAATAATAATGTATAAGAAAATAGTTCATGAAAATACTGTTTACCAATATTACTGTTTATTATGAGTTCATTAATCAATATTGAACCAATGAAATTAAAATGATTCATAATTTTAAAAAAATGGTAATTTAGGAACTATAGTAGGTACCCTATAGTAAATTATTGAAATGTTTGGAAATAATAATTCTGTTAAACATAGTTAATTGGAATTTTTATATTACCCTGATTCAAGAGTCATTTATTTTAATTATTGCTTATTATTATTTGGAAACAGAAAAAGAGAAATAATAAATATTAATTCTTTTCTGAATAAATCTTAAGATATCAACAACCTCTTGACCTTAAGGAAGCTGTCAATCAAAACAATGACAGAAGAATTTCCTTAATTTAATTAATATTTCACTTGAATGAAATAGCATTTCAATATTGAGGTCCTTTATTGAAATAATATAATTTTGAAAAATGGCATAAGTATAGTAAACAACAAATTCGTTTCGGTCAATGGCTTGCAAGTTTCATCCATCAAACAAGGCAGACGATCGCCATATTGCCCATCTCGTGACAAAGAAAACTGTCATATTATTGAGTATGATTTTAATGCGAGATGATTAGCTAAAAGTGTGATTAGGCGAATATATTTCAAGTGATGGTTCTATTATATTGAATGTCAAAATGTACACTTACATGGCAACAGTAATTTAGCTGGCTTAAAAATGTTAGCGGTGTAAACATGTGCGTTCGGTCATCCCGCCATCTTTGGACGCTGCTGATGGCCTCGTTCTCGACATCAAACAGCACGTAATCTCGTAAGCTGACGTGAGATAGCAACAGGCTTTCGCCTTATTTTGCGAAATTAACAAAATTATGATTACGAATCTTTAATGTGGATAAGAAATAATAAAATTAAATTCTATTTTTTTTTTTTTAAATTAGGATAACCGTTTAAAGATCTATTAGTAAAACAAACTTGAATATAACCATTTAACAAAGTTTTTCTCATAATAAATATCTCTAGCGTATTGTATATAATTTTAACAATAATTTTTTTTTTACTTTCAATACTATAAAAAGGTTAAAATATTATTGTAAATAATTTTAAATTATTATTTTATTTTTATTCAATAAGACATAATATTAAAACTAATCCTAATATTATTTAAAATATATTTATTTTATTAGACTGCATCAAATAAAAATATCAAAGTATCGAAATAACTTAAGTTTAAATAAAACGTTCAGTGGATTTGATTTATTTATTAAAAATCGGTTAAAGTAAAAATTTGAACAAAGGTTATAAAATTAACAACGGTATCAGCAGCTGATACGAAAAACCGGAAATGGTCATGGCCCGAAGCCTCCAGGTGTTTAGCATATCCGGAAGGTCGGTGACACACACCAAGGACGTTTCTTTCTTACTGTTTCTTTATTCTTCTCCCTCCTCTCACAAGTCAGATACCGGTTTTGGGTCACGAATTAACAACAGCGGGACCGTTCCACTTATCTCTTCTTTCGTAAACAATTTTTCAATAAATTTCATAAATATTTGTAATTATGATTTGTATTATTATTATATATATATATATAGATCTATAGCTGAGTCAACGACTACAGTTCAATTAACCAAAACTGCAAAGATGGAAAACTTATTTTCTGTAACTGTTTGAATCCATATCATGCTTTGAATACTTATTAATTTGATGTATACATTTTTCAAGTACTGTACTGTATATTTATATATCGCAAATTTATAAAATATATCTCTAAAAAACAGACATTTTTCGTTTACAATTGAACTACTGGATGAGAATTTTTATATTTTAAAATTAATTTTTTTCTGTGAAAAAAAATTTAAACTAATTGCACAATAACAATTAAAGTTATAAAAATGTGAAAAGTGCTGTATTGTACAGAACTTCCATTTTTATATCCTATATTTATTAATAGGCTTAATTGAATAAGCTAAATTGGGAGGAATAATTCAATAAAATAATTAATGTTTTTAATAATGATTTATTAAAATAATAATATATTAATTGTTTTAAAACTGTATTTATAAAATTTGAAAATTTTCAATCAACTATATAGAATATTTATCGTTCATATCACATATGATGTGAATTACGTTGATAGCATTCGCAGTAAAGTGTTTTGTACTAAAAATAATATTAAAATCATGAAAATATGAAGCTTGTTTTAAAAAGACAAGCTTTATATTTTCGTGATTAATTGTATACTTTTTTAATTTTGCTAAACACATTTATTAGTGTTTGAGAAACGTTCAAAGAGCCATTATGGACATTGTTGGACCTATCCAGAAATCAGTTTTGAGATAGTAATTATCAATTTTTTTAAAATCCGTTCGAAATGAATGAATAATTCAATTCCTTCTCTCATACTTTATTAAATAAAAAAAAAAATTGTCTATAATGCAACTATCCTGTATTAGAATTACAGTAGGTATAGTATAGCGATTGTAAAGTGCGGGCAATGAACGACCTTGGTTTGTGTTGTCGACGGTTGTCTAGTCTTCCATAACAATTTTATTTTTGTTCTGATTACCGATTTTCATATCGCGTTTTCCGATAGTAATAAAATAGATTTCTGTCAAACGAAAGCGTTAAATTTTCCTGTTTAAAAACAATATTATTTTAGGTATTTTTAAAAGAAACGTTTGAAGAAGAAGGCATTCAGATCAAAGAGATTTTTGATTGCTGAAATTTTGCAACACAGTAATTCAAAAAAACTTACATTTTGAAGTATAATATTTAGATTATAGTTTTTCGAATAAATTAAACAATATATTAAAATAATTTTGAGTAGAATTTTTTTGGGATCTAAAAAATTTATATTTGTCTATATTGGTCTAATCTTCAATTTAATTGGTATACCTATTAATTAATGAACAAGACGAGTTGACTTTCATATTCTAATTTAATTTAAACGTGTAATCTTTCTATTCAGGCTTTTTCTGGCCCGATTGATAATTCATTAAAATCTACGTAGCTCGATTACAGTATTTTAAGCTTTATACACAACAGTAAACCAGCTCGAAGAATGCGGAAACCATCACTTCAGAATAATTTTTCGGATTGTTAAAAAAAAAAAAAAATTTTGATTTCGTAAAACAGAGGAGGAAGTAAACAGAATTCATTTACAAGATATACAGGATGTATTCCAATTACGAAGAAAGGATTCTCGCGTTTTAATCTAAAAATTAAATTTAGTTTAATATATTTAATAACCGAAGACATGTCTGTCTAGCTTTAAACTTAGAAATTTTTATTTTTATATTATTATTATTATTATTATTATTTTATTTTTTGCATATTTCGATGTAATAAATTCAGTTCTGTTTTTATGATCATAGAAATCGTGATGCCATGAATTAATAAAAACTTTTTTTTATTAAAAAAGGGAAAATGTTTTATACATTTTCGTATAAAAAAAAACTTGTGATTTATGATACAAATTATAAAAATATCTTTATTTTATTATCATTATAACTTTCATACGAATAAAAAAATTTTTTTTCGAAATGGGTCATCAAGTTATAGTACATACAATAAAGTATTTAGTTCAGGGTCACGGTCTGTGTTATAAAATTAATTAATATGATATTTTTAGTTGTGTTATATTATTATTTACTATAAAACTTACCTTTTCCCGATTAAATAACAGAAAATCAGCTTATTAAATTCTCTGTTTAACAAATACAGATCCCAGAGTTGGCGATTTCCTCTAAGGCTGTTTCTCTACCCTCCGTACAATCGATCCTACTTCGAAGAGAAAGATGTGGTTCAAGGTCGATGACCGTTAGCGATGTTAGCGCCGTCTGATAGTGTGAATGTGCCGAACGCAACGACGCGAAAACGTACTGCGCATTCAGGTATTGTCACGAATAAAGAAAAAAAAAAAAAAAAGTTATTGTCCGCTATTAATACGAAAAAAAAAAAAAAAAAAAAAAAAAAAAAAAATGTTATTGTCCGCTATTAATACGCAGTTTAAAATTCCGCCGTGATTACATTATATAATTTAACAATAAACACTATCGCAACTCTATCTCTAAACGACTGAACTCTAACAAATAAAAAATAAAATAGAAACAAAACAAACAATTCGTATTTCCGGTTTTAAAAATATTTTTAAGTTTATTTATATTTTAGTTTTAAAAATCTGGTTGAATTTATATTGTAATTTATTTAACTTACAGTATTTTTTTAGTTTGAAAATTATATAAAAATTATAGGTAACATTCTCTGTAAACAATTTTCGCGCTTAAGTTAGATTATGTGACGTAATATATATATATATATATTTTTTAATTAGCAAAATTAATTATATTGCGATCTTCAATGATTACTCTCTCGTCAAAAAAGCAAACCACTTAGCAACTTTTTTAAATAATTATAATCTATATATCATTACGATAAAAAAAAATAAAATAAACAATTAGATCAGCCCTTCCAATCGGAATATATTTGGAATTTTTATAAAAAAAAAAAAATTCGCAATTGCTGTAAATAATTAACGACGATGTATGTTGATTCGATTATTAAAAATAATTATTATTTATTTTTAAATTTTGAATAAAACTGATTAAAAACATGATTTCTGTTACATAACAGACAAAGCCTACTTTAAAAAAAAAAAAAGAAAAGAAAAAATATATATTGGAAAATACAGAAATTATCAGAAAGAATAGGTTGTAGATAAAGTAAACATGAAAGTTTTATTGTGTCGTCCTATTTTGTTGGCAGGCCTCCTAAACGTTTCGGTTTGCAAAATTCATACCAAAATTTCAATAGAATTGGGAACAATCTATACGTCGTATGGTATGCGATGCAGAACAGGACTACAAAAACTATGAAGCATGTGAATGCCCTTTCAATTATAGATAGTTCAAAGAACAAAATCCGGAATGCCAGTCACTGAAAGTTTTGCGCAATCACCACAACTTTCAAGAAAATCAAGCAATGGTCGTTAATAATAACAAAAAAATAAATAAATAAAATAATGAAAAATTTTTGAAAAGCCTGTACAAAGTTTAGTTTATCATAAAAATAAATCTTTTAAAAATGTCTGTAGTAACTATATTGTCTTTCTTCCACTGTTAAGTTGGCTTTGTAGTGCAAACTGTAGACTAGAATTTCAATTAGATCTGAAGGAAAAAAAATATATTTAATTGGAAAAAATAAAAATATCCTTAGAAATAAAATTTGCTTAATTTATACTGCAGTTCAATACAATAAATGATAAAACAAAATGACAAACTGATAAAAATGATTTAATAATTATTTTATTATTAAACTCTGATAAGAGTAACCTAATTAGAATTTAAATAAAAAATAAAATAAAATCTGTGTCATTGTGTGCTATCTTCCTAACGTGTTTCATCAGCTATTTAATAATTGCTTAGCGTAATAATCTGATAAGCTTTAGATAAATAATAACACTGATAATTTAGATATTAAAAAAAAAAAATAATGATTTCCCAATAAAAAAGTTGTTTGTAAATTTAGCGTAAAAAAAAAATAGTTTGTAACATATTTTTCTAGTATTTGTGCAAAAATCCGTTGTGTAAGCGATAAAGCGAATTATTGTTCAGATATCAATGGGGAGTAGACAGCTGCTCCCCAAGCTGCAAGCAGCTGTAGAGAGAGAGAGAGAGACGAAGGAAGTTAAATAATTGCTTGGAGAGAAAAATAGAAAAATCAATGAATACATTCTCATTAGTAGCATTCCAGTTATTATAAAACAATTATAATTTCAATTCGCGATAAATGGCATCCAAATTTAATATATTTTAACTTTCATACAACTTTGCTTAATAAAATGGCGTATAGATTTTGCAAACTATGCTCATAGGCATATCTGAAATCTAAAATTTTTTTTTTTTTAAAAAGGAGAGGCGAAAGAAAGCAAAACTGGGCATTACAAGAATTCATAAAAATCATCATTAGACTAAAAAATTTGGAAATTTATTTGATGTAAAGTTGGCACAGATTGGCAAGTTTCTGCTTCATTTAATTGCAAGATTTTCACCTAACTCTACCCCTGACATTGCCTCTGATTGAGTAGTATCGGGCCCCTGTTCCCCGTAGGGCTTGGATAGGTACTGTATCCGGTGCAATATTATCATTTCTGACTCATGCCTAAAGTTCACTCTGCTTACAAACCGAATTTAACTGTCAATCAAGATTAACTTTGCAGTACTGTATCGGAAATAACCGTATTCGGTGTTTACTAGTAAATACGGTATTTAAATTAATTTAGCAAACTTGGACTTTGAAGTAAAGATGGAATTCTTAAAATTCTTAATAAATAACGATGACATATACTCGAGAATAAAAAATCGATTTTATTTATTTTTCTGTAATAACGACTGTAACTCGGGGAATAACTTTATGCCAACATAAAGAAGAGAATTCTTCACATACGAATAATCAGATGTTTCCAGGAAATAACCATTACTTAGGTAAATGACGTCAGATGGTAAGTTTCCGAATGTTTGCGGACATATTTTGGATAACAGACAATTATTAACTTTAATATATCTGTTCAATGATAAAAATTAATTTTAACTGATCGAATCTACAACTGAATTAATAATATATAATATAATTTCGATGAGAATGAATTTAAAAAATTATAGTTACTCTTACTCTTAACTTATCAATAAACAATCTCACATCGTCCCATTTATATTATTTACGACTATGTAGCTTATAAAATACATATTGTCCATCTGTGTACAACTAAACTATCTTTTATCTCTCATAAAAAAATTAATATAAGTTTAAAATTATGGTACGAATCGTATGGTTCTGATACTCTGACGACAGTTTTTTTCTCATTCGTTTCTCTTATGATATTATGGAGTTTAGTTTTTCTTTGTTTTACAATTGTAGCTTAAATATTTTTCGTTCTAATTTCAAAATATAATCTCCCGTTAAGGACTTCAGTTATACACAATGAGCAGTACCGTCTGGACGCGTTTTTAAATTCAACACTCTCCACCAGTGATGTAAACCATATTCGTTAAACTGTTTGTAAATTCACCAGTGACGTCACTGATGTATTCGACACTAACTCACCACATCAACCATAGTATTTGTTTGGTTGATGCTGGTGTATACACAGACTTTGACGTCATTTGTTAAGATGGCTGCTTTCATGCGAAAAATAAATATAAAGATTGGAGAATCAGTTTATGCTCTATCTGTTGATAGTTTTACAACAGATATTTTTTTGCATTTTAAAATATAATTTTCTATGTCGGTATTAAATAATTGACTAGCAGTAAAAGATAAAATAACATCAAATTAGTCAGCCATTTTGATGTGCAAGTGTTGAATTTAAAAACAGACGATTTAGCATCCACCGATGGATGTTATGACGTCATTTTAGATGTACATCAGTGGTGGAGAGTGGTTGAATTTAAAAACACGCCCTCTCTACAACTTTAGGGCCCTCGAGCGAAAATTTTTTTTGCGCCCCCTCAAGTTGTCAATTTTGAACTTGGTTTTGAAAAATTAAAAACACGCCCTCTCTACAACTTTAGGGCCCCCGAGCGAAAATTTTTTTTGCGCCCCCTCAAGTTGTCAATTTTGAACTTGGTTTTGAAAAAGAAATAAATTCCTAAAAATATCGTACGTTACATTCTGCTTACCGTTTAAATTATATGTAGAAAAATAATTGTATCTTACTACAATAATAATAATAATAATAAAATGTGCAGCGCTCTTTGGCACCCCTTAAATATCAGCGTCCTGAACGGGCCCTCCGTTCGATCGTATATTGAACCGGCCCTGCCAATAAGTTTTTAATGTGTCGTTAATTTTCCATAAAAAAAGCTATTGCTAGATTAGAGAAATTCTATTAAGATGACTGTTTGTTATGTAATACAATAGTTTTCGGGTAGTTAATATATATTCTCCACTATTGTTTTTATTTATATAATATTATCAATGTTTTATTATTATAAGTTGTCTAAACGAAAGTTTTCATTATCGGTGATAAAAGAAATGCCAAATCATTAAATAAAGTCCGATAAGTGTGTCACGGTTGCAACATTCGAAGTATATATATATAAAACGTGCATTTTGAAGTTAAGATGACTGTTTCAACTTGGAATAGAAGCGGATATGACGGATCCAATAGCATCCGGTCCCGCGGTAGCCGGTATTATGCCTTTGTTAGCACGGGCATCATGCATTTGACAAGAAAAGACCCAGGCCCCAGAGTGTGACCGGTCACGCAAATTTCCAAGCCGGTGATGTTTTCGAACGCCATATGTTTGTTCTGTCATTAACAATCGAAACGATCTAAGATACAATACATATAATTTGTGAAAATGTTATCGATTATAGGATTTTTACATCTACAGCACAATCAGAAAATATGGATAAAATCAAGAATTACCTAAGAGTATCTACGGAGAGGGAATAAAATATTAGAAATATCTGACATGCTTTTGCTTATAAATCCGTCTTTTAATGTCATATCGAATAAAAATAATATATTGTATCGATCTTGATAAATTACAAAATTATATTTAAAAAAAAATCAGTTTATATCAGTTAATTCAAAAAAATAATAAGCGTATAAAAATTATTTTTAGGGAAATGCGATAATAATTATTTGAGAACTGTATAGAATATTTTGTTGCAGTTTATTCGAAAATATTCGCGTAGAGAAAAGCAGCTGAATATAGCTTGCCCTCTTCATCGATCAACTCGACCGCCAAGCACGTTCACGGTCTCTGCCCGTGACCCGATGGCCGTGACCTGATGTACTTCATCCTTAGCGATTCTATACAATCTAACAATATCAATTCTAACTAGTTGTAATAAATAATAATAATACTAGCTAATCATTTCCATATAATATGCCATTACTCTCCAAATAGATATAATCTATATAATAATTTATTTTTAAATATTTTCTAGTATTTGTTCGAAAATTTAAGAGGTCGCTGTAGTTCATTTTTACTATTTTTAAAAGATGTTCACGTCGTAACGCTCTTAAAAACTGAAAACTTCATTTTTTTTAATTTAAAGAGCATAAACCAAGAAACTACTGTATAGATCGACGTCTTTGTATCTCGAAAGGCTAGTATTGAATTAGGGAAGAGTGAGGTCAAGAGCATTGCACAGCTCGTTAAGTTAGAGGTTGATGTCCGATTATTATTTCCAGAACTATTGAAATTTAATCTTCTATCGCTCAGTTTTAAATAATTATCGCATTTATACAACGTGCGAAACAATAGCGAAGAATAGATTTTTGTGACAAGCTATTGAAAAAAAAAAGAAAAGAAATTCGAGTACAATTGAATATTTTTTTACTCATTTTTAAACGAGTGAAGAGTGTAACTTAATTTAAAATACAAAAAAAAGGCGAATTCAGAAACTTAATTTATCTAGCAGGCCAACGTTTCCCAACAATGGAGCATTTATGCGAAGGATAATGGAGGGAATTATTCCTCTCGGGAAGAATAAAAAAAATAAAAAATAAAAAATATTTTTTTTTTTAGTAAATAAGTGTGACTCAGTTGTGTAGATATCAAGTTACTATTAATTATGTATTTATGCGAAGGATAATGGAGGGAATTATTCCTCTCGGGAAGAATCAAAAAATAAAAAAATAAAAAATATTTTTTTTTAGTAAATAAGTGTGACTCAGTTGTGTAGATATCAAGTTACTATTAATTATATATTATAAACATATTTTTTAATATTTTTGATAATTTTAATTCATAAATAAACACGATAAATAATGAAATATCTACTCAATTACATACTATATGTTACATCATTTATCAATATATAAATTATGTAGTGATCATTGATTAAAAAATTGTAAAAATGTGGTAATGTTATTGAAAATATGGTATAATACAGTAGTTTATTCGGTAGACATCTCTTAAAAACAAAGAATAATGGAGAAAAATAATAGAGAATTTTTGATGATAAAATGTTCTCAACCTTGGAACAACTGCTTGTAGATTAAAGCTTATCTTACATACTTAAAAAAATGTTTACAAAGATACATACAATAAAAATAATGTTTTTAATACATCATTTTTTATTAAAAAATGAAAAAAAAAATTAATGATTGATGTCTTGAAACCAGAGCTTATTCACTTCTTCATTACTACAAAATATTAACAATGAATACAATTTATTTATCCATGTTTTCGGTTTCATTTCTTGATGCTTATTTTTTTCCTATTTTTAATAATAAAATAACTGCCTGATTAGTCTAATATTAATCTATAATTTGCACCGTATTTCTTGCATAATGGTCGCAAATGTTATACTTAATTTTCGTGCGAAAAAGTAATGTGCAACACCAGTTACGCCAACCATAAATTAAAAGACGAGATAGACATAATTGAACTGCATAAAAATCAATTATTAAATTGCGTTTATTATAATTTAGTTAATATGTATGATTTACGTATATAAAATAGCGTATATTTTCGTGTAGAGCCGTTGAGTATTGATCTCCATTAAAATAATCAAAGAGCACTTTATTTTAGGCTTTCATAACGTAAATAAACAAGTACAGTATTTGAAAAACATGGTTCAACTTTATTGAAAGTTAAAATCTTACTCAATTCTTCTCAGAAATCAGAATGTATTGTATAATTAATGAATATATGGTAAGATTTAATAGTGACAGTCCTTATCAGCGGTTGTTATTTCGTTGTTGGCAGTTTAATGAATATGTTAGTGTGCTGAAATAAAGCAGAAATTATAACTGATTTGTATAGTATTGCTTGCATTAATCACATTTTTTTTTATAATACTGTTTTACAAAATAGAGATTTCGTTTATCCAAATCGTGTATATTGACTTTATGAAATGATTAAAGTTGTGATCTAAAGAAAATTTCTAGATTTCAAATGTAAAAAGTTTAGCATTTTTCATGCCAAAACTGTGTAACATACAAGGGTACAAGGGGAGGCCAAAAAGTTCTTATCCTCGTCATGACGCGGATGTGCTAGGGATCTGAAATTTGGTCCTTTAATTCTTCCTTCTGTACATATCTACCTCCTAGGATCATACACTTCTCAAACCTGTGGAACGGTTGTTTAATTTCATCTTTGTAGAAGTCGGCAGATTTGGAGGCAAACCGGCTCTCTACAGCAGTAATGACCTCCTCGAATCATTAAAGAAACTTCTTTCCCGATAAATATTTTTTCATACTTCGAAACAGGAAAAAGTCTGAATGTGCTAGATCTAGAGACTACAGAGGAAGGTGCAAGATTTCAGAGCCATATTTGCGCAGAAAAGTGATTGTTTCTATAGCTCGGTGTGCAGGTGCATTGTTACACCTCTTGACAGGAAATCATGTCTTTTCTCTTCGATAACCAATTTTCCTACTAATGTTCGAGAGTCTTCCTAGCTAAGAAATTAATTGTTACACATCTGCTTCAAGCACCAGCTGCTCGACTTTTGCCACCACACTTGGTTCTGTGGCTGTTGATGAATGGCCTTCTCTTGGGCCATCCTATAGACTGGTGCGACCACATTTGAATTCCCGTTTCTATCGTTTCACAGTCTCGTATGAAAGACATCCTCGCTATACCCAGCTGCTATTTCATCGTGGATTGTTTTTGCAGTTTTCCCTTGAAGATGGAGGAACTGTATCACGTCTCGATATTTAATTTTGTCTACCTTCTTCTAGTATCACGCTTCTAACTCCGATTAAACAAGACTTGTCAAAACGAAAAAGGCAGTAACCCACCATTGTTTACAATTACAGATTTATAGAACACATACAACATGGTGAGGGTAACAACATTTGGCCTCCCTCGTACTAGCAGCAGGACAAAGAGCATGGGACAACAATACCTCACAGGCTGAAAATACTGCACAAAGTTTATCCTCTATAAATCTTATAATTCTAATAAAAATTGTATGGAAATTTATCAAGCGATTAAAAGTTTATAAAAATCAATTTTTGAACAAAAAAATTGCGGCCATTATGAGAATGTTTCATTGTCTATTGAAAATTTTTCTCTTTTTTTTTAATTAATTTAACATTTTACTTTATTTAAAAGAAAGAAAAATATAAAAATCGAAAAATGGCTTATATAAAATGTTAATTTTAACAAATTTTGAAAAATAGTACAGATATAGTACTGTACTGTATAGTTCTATAGTACACTGTTATCAAATCGATTTGCTGTGGTAGTAATGAGTAATACGAAACAAAGAAATCACACGACTCCAACAAAAAATAGCCTAAAAAAATATTGTCTTATTTTGCTTAAAAATTATAAAAAATAGCAGCCTTCAAATAAATTTTAAGCAAAGCCTTTGTTAAAATTAGGTTCAAACTAACTGTTGCAGTGAAAAAGTAAAAATTTTTTGCTGTATCCACGTAAAAGTCGTCTCACTCCACCATTTTAGATCAGAATATTTTATTATTAAAAAAAAACTAAATTTTAGACTATATATGACTCTGCAACCATTCTAATGACGTCATTCAAATTAATCTTCATCATCATCAACAAAGAAAAAAAAATTCTGGTGCTAATTTTCAGAACCTGTCATCTGAGAAAAATCGCAAGAAAAAAGAACTTCGCGAGTTTTATAAATTTGAATATAATAATTTTTGTAATATAAAAATAATAATAATAATTTATTAAGAAAGGAAACCATCGTTCAAACTAACTGTTGCAGTGAAAAAGTAAAAATTTTTTGCTGTATCCACGTAAAAGTCGTCTCACTCCACCATTTTAGATCAGAATATTTTATTATTAAAATTTACCGAGTTTACGTGATTGACCGATCCATTTTTTATAAAGCAGAAAATTAATATACTAAATATGCGACCAAAGGATCGGGGCAATGAATAAACATTACAATGAAATAAATCAATAATGCAGGGACTAATTTTTCTCTCTCTCTTATTATTATTATTTTTCAGGAGAATAAACACTGAAGACAATTCAATCGCCCGTTATCGATGTAAGAGTCGAATGAGTTTGGATACTCCAGATGTTGTTACGAGTTCCTATATGTTATCTTAATTAATATTAAATTAAAAAATAAATAAAATACTGTATGATTTATATTAAAAAAAAAAGTTATTAAAGCGTAAAGGTTCGACGTAGAGTCTGCAACAATTCCTTATTCATTACCCGAAACAAAGAAATATCTGTTAACAGATTTTTGCTCCTTTACAATAGATAAAAAAATCAGACTTTTTTTTTTTTCTTTCAGAAATATTGTGTTAGATATTACTCGCATTCGGTTCGGAGACATTAATTAAGCGATCGTAGTTTGAAATTTTAATTATGCTTTATCCACAAATTCAATAAATTACCTATATAAGTATCAATCTAGGACAAAATTAAACATACTTCAAAATTTCAATCATCGAACAAAACTTAAACTAATCTTAATTATTAAATAGAGAGATGAATTACTTACTTTATTCCTTTGTAGTTTTTGATGACGAATCTAAATAGCAGAATTCGGGATAAAAACTTTTAATAAGTTATATGGGGGAAAATACGGGTGTGAAGTATTTGAGAGGACCTACGATACGAGAGCAGTTTCACCGAACAATGACAAAATTGGCAAAAGCCCTGTTGAGACAACTGATAGTGACTCATCCTTTCTCCCCATTTCTGCCAGCTGATCTCGGTTTGCTTTGAGTGCACGATTTTAATCATGCCCCCCTTAACAAGTACGCAACGACTTCTATTTCTTTATTTATCCAATATCCCTTTTGTCAACTTAATACCATTGTCGGTAGTTATCGAATAAGCTTTACCGAGTTTACGTGATTGACCGATCCATTTTTTATAAAGCAGAAAATTAATATACTAAATATGCGACCAAAGGATCGGGGCAATGAATAAACATTACAATGAAATAAATCAATAATGCAGGGACTAATTTTTCTCTCTCTTATTATTATTATTTTTCAGGAGAATAAACACTGAAGACAATTCAATCGCCCGTTATCGATGTAAGAGTCGAATGAGTTTGGATACTCCAGATGTTGTTACGAGTTCCTATATGTTATCTTAATTAATATTAAATTAAAAAATAAATAAAATACTGTATGATTTATATTAAAAAAAAAGTTATTAAAGCGTAAAGGTTCGACGTAGAGTCTGCAACAATTCCTTATTCATTACCCGAAACAAAGAAATATCTGTTAACAGATTTTTGCTCCTTTACAATAGATAAAAAAATCAGACTTTTTTTTTTTCTTTCAGAAATATTGTGTTAGATATTACTCGCATTCGGTTTGGAGACATTAATTAAGCGATCGTAGTTTGAAATTTTAATTATGCTTTATCTACAAATTCAATAAATTACCTATATAGGTATCAATCTAGGACAAAATTAAACATACAGTACTTCAAAATTTCAATCATCGAACAAAACTTAAACTAATCTTAATTATTAAATAGAGAGAGAGAGAGAGGAAAAAAAAAAGCTTTTTAATCGACACGTTCGACTAGATTTAAATAATGAATGGCAGATTTATCATTTATAATTTAGGAAATCAAGTATGGAAGTCGTGTTATTAATATTAAAAATGGTTTTCGTTACAGGTAAATCTTACAATGGAATTTTTTTTTTATATCATTTTTAAATTATAGATTTATGTCTAGGTGACTGTTATCCAATATACGGAATGTAATTAAGAATTTTATCTATTAAATATTGGAAAATTCTGCATGGTCAGGTTTTCTGATATTTTTATAGAATTTGTTCTAAATGAAAACATTTCTGTAAACTTTTTTTTTGCGTTGAATTCATTAAAGGTGTTATTAAAATTTGATTACGCTACTTAATGTGCGATATTCAGATGCTTAGCGAATAAATTTCAACATAATTTGTACAGTGACAATACATACAGATCCAGTAAATTACATCATCAACCGTACTATCAAATACTGTATGTATTTACTAATATTCTGGATGGAAACAACAATGTGTGGTGGTTAAAAGCTAAAACCGTTGTTCTGAAATTGGAATAAATAATACGCAAATATCTCTAACCCATTTTTTGAAAATTGGTTAGAGATAGCATCCTTTAAGTATGTGTTACATTATCAGTAAAAATAACTAAGGTGACCAACTATTTTTGGCACAAAAGGAGTACGCCGGCCGCCCGAGATTGCCCCCTCAAAACTGCCCGAATATTTCTGAATCGAGCCGAATGACCTTTTTTTTTTCAGGTCTTGTATTTTGTGTGACGTGAAATGAAGACGACCAATAATTGTTCGTCTTCATTTTTCATTGGATATGGTGATTGTTGTTTGTGGGAAAAAAAAAAAAAATGAGTCTTCTTCAATCGATTATATTTATTTTTAAAAGAATATGAAAATGAAGTAATTCTAATATTTTAAATTTATGTAATTTTTAATTATTGAAATCATATTTTTGTGTTGATAATTCTAAATTTTCTTCTTAATAGCACGCACACGTCAGAACAACTTGCATCCGCCATGTTGAATTTAACGGTTAAAACTGCAGCTAGCGTCTTTACAGATAGTTGCGATTTTTCACTGCTCCAGTAATCATTACCAAGCGAAAATACTCTCTCTACAGCTGCATTAGTGCCGGGGCAACATAGTGCATATTCAATCAATAATTTTAAATTTTTGTGGGGAATTTTATGTTTTTAGGAGTACGGTTCACAAAAAAGAAGTACAAAACTCCCTAAAGGAGTACGTTTGGTCACCTTAAAATAACAATAATAGATAGTATCTTCTATAAATGAATGATATGTATCGATTGCTTTAAAACGGCCACTAAAAAATAAAATTTTGATAGCCAAACAATAGATTTGAATGATATATATCGATTGCTTTAAAACGGCCACTAAAAAATAAAATTTTGATAGCCAAACAATAGATTTTGGTAGATTTTTGAGTAATAATTTCTAGAGAAATAATTCTGTTAAGATTGGTTTGAGTAGCTCAATTCGGAATGTATGATTCAGTTTTCTTTATAATGTTTTCTGCTGGAAAGAAAAGTCACAGAAAGCTGTAGTTCATATGTGTTTTCGATGAATACATAATCCCTCATTTGTTCTTTCTATAAGTGTTTACATATCTATAAAAATATACGTTGGGATCGGTGATGAGCTATGAAGATTTTAACAAAGGGCCCGCAGTTTATCTTATATATATATATATATAAAAACTATCAAGTTCTTCAAAAACTAGGCGTTAACCAAAGCCGTCGTTATCCGAGGTACCACTGTATATATATACTTATGTAATCTACCTTCTTTATGTACTTATGTTTCCTTCAGTAATTATTTCATTTTGAGATTTCTCTTTATTTTTCACTGTATTAATTTATGGAATTATGTTACCTTCAGTAATTATTTCATTTTGAGATTTCTCTTTATTTTTCACTGTATTAATTTATGGAAGGCAAATTAATGTTTTAATTAAATAAAATATTCATTCGATAATCTGGCGATCATGATAAAAATTTAATAAAATCTACTTTAACTTAACTCCTCTTTTATGTCTTTCCTTTAAAGTTATCAAATAATATCGCTTCATAGCGATTCGTATACTTATTACTTATGTTTAAAACCATTTTTTTTTTTCTTCTAGTAATATAATTCGGAAATCTGATATTATGTATCACAAAAATCTTTAGTTATTGTCTAATTAATCTATTTTTCTTTTGTAATTTTTGTTTAATTTTTCAGAAGGAAATGATGCTTATTATTACACTAACATGACTGTTTTTGTGTCCCGCATTAATAATTTTTGAATTAATTAATAGATTTTAATGAAATTTAATAATGATGTTCAATCATTAAAAATCACCTTGACACTGCATCTGTTAATCTCACCGCATAGTATTTAATTTTATTAAAATATTATTTTATATTATTGACAACAGATGGGGTTAAGTATTACTCTTGCCAGAAAATTTTCAAAGGTATAAAATTTTGATAAAAATCAAATGCATCATGTAGGAATTATTAAAATATTTAATGGACTTTTATAACATTCAACTTACATTTTTATAGTACCTAAAAAATCTTTAGATATGAGATCGAAATTAAACAAAAATACTAGACTGAAAAACAAAGAAACAGAAGGCTGTACTTTAAGGTTTAGCCTTCGAAAAGGGAAGGAAGAGAGAAATTGAAAAAAAAAGTAAGAGAAAAGCAAAAAAATTCCTATCAAAAGGAGTTTGATAGGTCAATAGGGAAAGGAGAGAAAGCATCCAACACCATTATTGAAATAGGACAGTTTGCAGTTTGCAGAGATACAATTTACAGAGTTGTTTAACAATTAATAGAGAGAAAACAATTGAATTAAGCAACAATAGATAAATATAACAAAATTAAATAATCATAAATACAATAATTAAATAAATTAACAATGAGAGTAAATATAATAAATAAATAAAATAAATTTGATGGTGAAACAATAACAATAACGATAAGTTAACAATAGCAAATACAACAAATATACAAATAAATACAATATAAATACGATTTTGTTTTAACATATGGAGATGTAGGAAGTCCTGTCTTCTTAGTTCTTCGTTTAGAAGTTATCGGTTTGTAGCCGTTGTCTTCTCTTAGCTGCCTTCAAATTGTAGTATAGTTGAGAAGTGCAATTCTTGAAGTAGGTTGCATAGAACAGATAATATAATTATTCCATGTTATACGATTAATAATTATTCGTTGAAATTTGGGATAAGAGCTTTGGTTTTATTTGGGAATTCGTTAAAATGCTTTGTAGATGAAGTTGTCATCAATTATTTGATTTAGTTTATAAGGCCAAGTGTACCCTTTTAATAGGACATTTTCTTGAATTCAGTTCTAAAAGTGTTATAGTTCGGATAGTGAAATAGGAAATGGTTTACGTCTTGTATGTCTTGTCCGCAGGATCATTGGTTCATGGTCGTGGTTTTTTAATCTTTTAAAGTACGAGTTTAATCTTCCGTGTCCTGTTATTATCTGTGAGATAAAAACATTGAGAGAAAAGTGTTTGTTTTAAAAATAAAAATACTACATGATGGAAATATAAAACGCTTCCATCCTGGTAGAAAACTAAGATCTAATCCGATCGATTGGCGCCATTATTGAAAAATCATTGATGGCGGTCCTCATTAGTACGGATTTTCACCATAAGTCGTGGACCTTCTGCATATATTTCAGGTCTCTTCCAGAAATAGTAGAAATATAGAAGATTTTGCTATTAAAATAAATTAAAAAATAAAACATCCATAACTTTTATTCCTACGTTGCGGAAATTTGATCATTTTTAAGCAACCCCATAATTATTATTATTTAAATATTTAAATTAATTTTTTAATTTATTTACTGATCTACAACTTTAACACAACATTGTTTTATATTATATTGTTATATTTTGATATATATTGAGAATATGTTAATTTATTTTTAATATGATTTATTTTTACAAAGGAATTCAGAAAACTATGGAATAAATTAAAAAAAAAAGTTCCGAAAAAACGGAAAAAAGTAAAATAAAGACTTAAAAAATAAATTTATAAATCAAATTAAATTAGTTTTAAATAATATACAGTAATGTACATATCAAATCATGTCTTTTAGAGTTTCATTAAATGTTTCCTATATTTTTTGATATAAATTAAGAAACAACCATTTCACTGCGATTAAGTTCAGATACCATTCTTAGAACAGTCTTTATTGTCGCTATTTTGTTACTATATTTTTATTAATTGGGAGTCGATGAAATATAAAGGATTTCATTAAGAAATCGCGACTGCAAAAAGTTTGAAAATTTTTGGTCTACTATCTACATAATCAAACATAATTTGATATTGAAATTATGTTTGATTAAATATATCAAACATTATTTGAATTAAATTGAAAATTAATAGATTTTTTGATGATTATATAAAAAAAGGTTTAAAAATTTAATTTTTTTTATAAAGATAGTTCATGTTTCTTAACATAGATGTCGCTCTCGATTTCTAGCTAACATACCTGTTAGAACTGTTTCCAAAGATGGAAACCTGAATGGGTTTTTTCCTATTGTTTTAATATGGGGAAAAATGTAGAATTTGTGAATTCTTATTTCAAACTGAACAGAAATGTATTTAAAAACGAATACGTAAATATAAATGATTCTTAATAGATTATTAGAGAAAAATGAATTATGACTACATATGTTGTTCTGGGTAATCATTATAGCCTCTTTAATTACTTTTACAATCTTTTAAAATTGTTTTTTATTTTATTTATTCAACTATGTTTAATCTCCATCTTTTAAAGATGTTCTCACATGATTAAAAGTTAATAATGATTTAACTCTCCGATTCTTCGATAAATGATTCATAAAGGAATCATTTATTGGGGAATTGGATTCCTCAACTATCTTGATCCATTTAATTTACAGGAGTGATTACTCCTGTAGTTAAACTAACAATAATCAAATTTTTTTTTTATCTTTTTATTATTATTTGAGTTAAAATTATTTAATGTAGTTAACAATTGTTATATTTAATATTATAATGTAGTAACTATTGGGACATTTATCATTTTTTGCATATTTTTATAGATTTATAAATATATTCTAATGACATGAAAAATGTATAATTATATGTTTAGATTTCTAATAATAAACAAATTTATCTTAATTAGTAATAAATTCTGGAATATTTTCTGGTATCGATATTTATTTTTTTATTTTATTTAATTAGAAAGATTATGTCTAAAAATGTCAAATCTTCAATAGCCTTCTATAGCATTTTTCAACTTTCTCTCTAATGTGCCATTGTCAAGGCTAAAGAAGTAACAGGTGTGTCAATCCGATAGCCACACCTAAATTTATAGTCCAAGGGCACTTCACTTCTTTCCTTCTATATTGAAAGTTTTAACTGATATATAAGACTCGTCACTTCTGGTTCCTTAATGTCATTTTTTTTCAAGGTCAAGGATAAATTCTGGTGAGAAAGTGTATTATTCAAGGATATGCATTGAATTAATTAATCATTGACTATCATTACAATGGAATTATTCATTTGTAAGCACAAATGGAATATTTTAAATTTTGTAAGTTTTCTCCTAAACTTAATATTAACAAATGTAATTTTCATTAATTTACGATACTCTGAAGATTAAAAGTACGCAAATTTAGTTATATTACCAAGTTAAATTCATCAGAATATAAAATACAAAAATAAGAATTTTTAATTTTATGAAAGACTTTAGAATTCTTTCTTCGGATTTTATTATTATTATTTCTTAAATATATTTGAAATTTTTTCCCAACTATTATGATACAACTTTACGTTTAAAGTTTTTTATGTATACAGGATCATTCAAAAAAGTTATGCCAAAATTTACAGATTTGTAGAGAATAAAATTCTGAATAAGAAAGTCTAGTCACGTTTTTTTTGATTTAAGGTTCCGTTTAAAAGATGTGAAAGTTCTGTGACTTATTTCAGTCCAGTTCAGTCAAAAAATATTTTTAAAATATATTTATTTGCATTTTTAAAATCATCTATAAATTTTAATTATTTAAAAACTATCCAAAAACTTTACACCATCGAGAACAGAATGTTTATTAAATTAAATTAGCGACCGATTATTTAAATGAAGCGTAATTGTTTTACAAAGGCAGCATTCATTTTCGAACATTAAATTGCTAACTGTTCTTGGTTTTATAGTTGTACATTGCTTACTATAATCTTTTTAAGAGAGTTTTAAATCACTATTCTTATGCAGAATTGACAAATATGAGCCTCATTTATGGGGGCACCAGTGGAAATAGTAGAAAGGCGGGAATGTCTGTAAATGAGAACTTTTCCGCAGATGTCCTCCCAGAATTATCATTAATTAATTAAAGTTGCATTATTTTACGGTTTTGTTAATTTAAGCCAATAAACTTAATTTCAGTACTTAATTTTTTCTTGTTTCTTGTCTCTGGTGTAGCAAAGCGGAAATGACGTCACAGAATTTTCACGCGTTATTTCTTTTAAACAGAATCTCAAATCATAAAACGAGACTAGACTTTTTTATTCAGAATTTTATCCTCTACAAATCTGTAAATTTTAGCACAACTCTTTTGAATCACCCTGTATATTCGAAACTTGATAAAGCTTCTTTTGAGTTTATTTTCTAATCCAATTTTTGTGTCCTATATGATTTTTATTTTAAATTAAATTTATATATTTTATCCCAATAATTTGAATATATCATTCTAAAATAATACTTTACAATTTAAAAAAAAAATCATTATTTACTGGACTTTTTTATTCAGAATTTTATCCTCTACAGATCTGTAAATTTTAGCACAACTCTTTTGAATCACCCTGTATATTCGAAACTTGATAAAGCTTCTTTTGAGTTTATTTTCTAATCCAATTTTTGTGTCCTATAGGATTTTTATTTTAAATTAAATTTATATATTTTATCCCAATAATTTGAATATATCATTCTAAAATAATACTTTACAATTTAAAAAAAAAATCATTATTTATTGTAAATCATTTTCATTTATATATTTCATAGGTATAACCTTTAGGAAGAAAATCCTATTTTTTCACATAGTCAACTTCTGTTTCATCTGCTTTTTTGCCACCTTAAAACAAACAGTCATATATCTCCAAAGTAAGCATTATACCTATATTTCTCTGTAGCTACAGGAATTTATAATCATCAAATTTAGTAATAATAAAAAGTGCCATGAAAGTTATTTTTAAGTTTACTAGATCAGTCATTCATTTTTTTTGAATTCGAATATAGTGCAAGCATGCATGCAGCTTCATTAATTTTGGCAAGTATCTGAATATCTAGAGTTTTACTACAGTATATAGGGAATTACTCTCAAGATGGCGTAAATCATTAGAGGTGATGACGATTATGTAGAAAAATAAATTAATTTATCATAATCAATGTATTTATAATCTTAAAAAAGAAGCTGTAGAATAAAAACGTTTGTTTTAAATTGAGGACATTGCGTTTGAAGTAACATGTGATATATATTTCAGAATAAATATATATTAGTAAAAATTTAATATTAAACAAATATTTATCTGTGTTTTGATATTATTTTATAAGTTTCTAATATATAAAATATATTTATAGATTTGTATGTCAAGGCCAAATATTGATCAATGTATTTCATCATTAAATATATCATTTAAAAACGGAACTTAATATTTATAAAAACTTATGATTAACTCTTGCATGAAAAGCAATCTGCAAATTTTTTGTAGAAGAGCCATTAAATAAAAAATATCTTCTCGAGCAACCTTAAAAAAAGTTTTTCTTTCATCAATAGATTATGATAGAAATAAATTTTATGTTTTACATTTTATTCATATAAAGACAGCAATAAATTATAAATTAGGTAAAATTAACTTTATTGCTTTGTTATAAAATACATCTTTAGATAAAATGAAAAAGTAGAGCGTATTTAAAACTACCAATTTCACTTTTAGCATTCTCCTTCAGGAAACACGAAACAATTCTTGTACTTTCTCAACTGAAAGTGATATAAGGTCAGCCATTCTTAAACAATAGAAAGAAAGCGTTTCTAAATTCCCGTTTAGAGTTTGATCACCGAATTATTATTGCAACCAGGAAGGTTGAACAAAGAAGCCTCTACTATACTATGTAGGTCAGTAGATGGAAACTCCGGAGAATAGGGCGTATCCCGTTGACCTTGCTACCTCATCAATCTGTAGATGTGCCAAACTGATGGACGTCACGTGATAATTACTCACGCCTTCCATCATAACTGACCCTGAAAAATTAGTATAAATACGGGGAGATGTATAAAGTAAGGCATCAGCTGACTGGAATATCCAAGAAGCCTATCTTTCAATATGAACAAGTTGGTACGTATCTTTTGTTATGCCTTTCATAATGTTTAAATGTGTGTTGTTAATGCAATTTCTCAATTTTTAGTACGTTTTCTTCTTCATTGCTGCTTTATTCGCCGTGGCTTCTGCCATCGGTGGAGTTAAAGATGCTGCTGGAAACTATTACGATTTTACAACTGGTCAAGTAGCAAGTTCAGCTACCGGTAAAGTCTACAGTCCACATTATGCATACTCTCCTTATCTTGCTCATCCATATGCTGCTAATCTTTACGGTGCATACGTTGTTTGAAGGTAAGAAAAGCAACATTTTAATGCCTCGACAAATAAATAATTATTTTGTGTTAATTAAAAATTTCTATTTTTTAGGAGGAAAAATTTTGTGATATCTCTCTTCTGAATTCATTCAGCTGCCTCTACTACTTTAACTATGTATTTCTTAACTTTACTGTAAATAAAACTGTTTTGCTTTGAGTACATATATTTTATTTTTATTATTTTGCGAACATTTTTCTTCACATTACATAAATTAAGAGACGAGCATTCTTTTAGCATGAAAACAAGCATTCCGATAAATTTCGTGAAGTATATCAAATGCTTAAATTAAGAGTCTCATGATAACATAATAATTTAATCACGTTTAACTTAAAATATTTAATAAGATTTATTGAGAATTTACCTATAATTCTCAATTGTTAGAGTGACTATAAGAAACGCGACTCTAGTTATTGACATTCTAACGAAATATTTTAATTAATTCAAAAATTAAGAAATATTCCTACTAAAGTGCAAAAATATAAATAATAAATCTCGAAAAAATATTCTCTGTTAAATAAATGAATAATTTTAAACAATTATTTTTATATAAAACAGTTAAAAAAATAAAATTAAGAATTGTGTAATTTTAAAAAACTTTATACATTTTTGAAACTATTCAATGTAATATTTATTTAATTAAATATTTTTATGTGATAAAAATTTAATTTTTACACTTTATAAAATTCATATTTTATTTATTTATTTTCTAACTTACCCCTGGATATGTCACAAAACGTCACTTCGCTCTGCTATGCAAGGAAAATGAACTGCAGGCGTAAATTCGCATTTTAAAGTAAATATGCAAAAAATGAAGGATAGAAAGGCAATTAAATAAATGTAAACGAATTTATTCCCTCTATAAAACCAAATTTAAAAAAGAATCAAAATTTATGTTACAACTTTAGTTTGTTTAATGGGATTTTTTTCTTCGGTTTTAACTGTCCTAGAAAAATAAAATCAATTAAAATGATTAATCATTGATCTAAAATATTAAAAAATATACGTAAAAATTAAGTATTTAAAGCTAAAGGCTATTTTTAAGTGAAAATATCTTACTCGGGTGTAGTTTCTTGGTTACTAACTGCTTTTCTGCTCCATCCCGGATCATAATAATCCCTATAACGGTGATACGGATAATCGTAACGTTGATCATAACGATATCTTTCGTTATACCAGGGATAACTTCGGTATCTCCCATTGTTCCAAGGATGATGTCTATAATAATCGTAGCATTCGTAACCATATCCGTATCCCTGTTGGCAATTGTATCCGAAATTCTTTCGTTATACCAGGGATAACTTCGGTATCTCCCATTATTCCAAGGATGATGCCTATAATAATCGTAGCATTCGTAACCATATCCGTATCCCTGTTGGCAATTGTATCCGAAACGTTCGTATCTATCATACGAATCCTGTTGAGGATAATATCGATCGTATCTGTCGTAACTGCGCTCATAATCGACTCTACGATAAGGATAATAACGATCGTATCTCTGGTATGAAGGATAATATTGATCGTAGTAACCGTAAGATGGTTGATAACGATCGTAACTTCGAGAAGGCGGAAAGTATCGATCTAAGTAATCTTGGTAATATTTGTAGCTCCAGTTATATGTCGAAACATCTCCCAAAATCAGTATAAAAAGCAGCAGAAAAGATAACTGTAAAATCATTAATAAGTTTTCAGTATATTTAATGCAAAATTTGAGAAATTAATTATAAAACTTGTCTATGTTTACAACAAACTGAAAGTAAAAAGAATAAGTTGTTTGAAAATGAAGTGTCTAAATATTTATAATGGTTTAATGACTTTTAAGCTCACTGAATGACTAAATTAAATAATATAAAACACATAAATTAATTATATTTTATAAAATTTATTGAACATTTATTGAAAATTCACTACTTGTATGTCATTCTACAAGTTATGAATGTGATAGATAAATGAAAAAAATAAGTTTAAAGCTCATTAAGTACTTTATGGTACAAGGCATATTAAACATTACATAATATAATTAAATTCAATATATAACATATATATATCAATTATAAATATATATTGAATCACTAAATTAGTATTATCTGTAATAATAAACGAGAATATGTGTGAATGATAAACATAAGTCGTTATAATCAAAGCTAAAGATCCTGAAATTTTGACAAAAAATTCAGGTGGGAAGTAAATGTTAAAAGAATTTCGGAAATCTTAAAGAATGAATAAAGAAATCAATAAGTTAATCATTAAAAATTAATTTATTATATTTTTAATTGTTTCGTTTTTGTTATTGAATTCTGAGATAAATAGAATATATTTAAGGTTGTCTCATATCAATTAAACTAATACAGTAATTTCAAATGGATCAAGCAATTATTATTTTTTCGTAAAATATTTAAGTCACTTATTATCTTAATGATCTTTTCTTGCAGAACTTGATAAATTTTTTGATGTTTATTTAGCTTCTGTTTACACGTATTTCTAATGGTTCATCATAACAGAGCTATTTCAAAGCTCACAATAAACTAATTAGGTGGAGACTTCTGATTAATAACTAGACGTGTTAATTTCTTTAAATTATTTTCGAATATTTTGTACTGTAGAATCTGTATTAGGGATATATGCAATGCAATCAGTCGCGATATAAGAGATAAGCATCATCCATCCAGCCAAAAGTCCCTGAAAAATCTGGAAGTGTAGGTCCTAGAATTTCTTGAGATGAAAGATTCTTTTTCATGCAGCCAGCTAACTGATTCAAAATGACAACTGTCTCCTAGGAAAATTACAGGGATTTTAACTTTTGTCCAATTAATAATATTACTTGGCATCATTTTGAACATATTTAATGCTTATTCAAATTATTTATGTTTTCAATCTCAATTATTTTCCTCAAAGGTATGAACTTAGAACATAAATAGAAGATAATTATACACAGAAATATTCGAGCAATATAGGACACTAATATTAGTCAATAAGTTTTAAGAAATATTAAAAAATAGCATTATTTTCCTCTATTTTTTTTATCTTATTAATTTACAAATATATATATTTTCTGTACTTACCACCTTCATCTTGAACGAATTTGTAACTGTTCCAACGAGTGGTTCTCCAATTTAAAGATCAAGGGCAATGCTCTTTGCCCCAAAGGATCACGTGGCTCATGACATTGAATATCTTAAAGGTCAATAATAACTACTTTCAATGTCCTTCCATATCCGCACTGGATCATTAAAGCAACACATTCTACATGAACATTTCTACATAGGAATTGTAAAGCTAACAATTTAACTTTTTTTTTATACATTGTCAGTATTCAAATGTTAAAGATCAAAAAATACTTTTCTAACAACTAGATAACAAGCCATATATCAACTATAAAAAAGTTTTATCCATTTAATTATGAGTTCGCATTAATTTTTAAATTTATAAGGAAAATATTAAAATATTTTTATATTAATATGAGGATAAAATAATGAAATAGTTATGCATATTTTTGTTATTAATTAATTTATAAATTATGTAATTACCATAATTAATAAATATTAATTTTCTTTCTTTAAAAGTATTAAACATAATTGATGATCTACAGTTTAATACATATTTTATTTAAAAAAAATTGATAAGTATGTTAATGGTAATCATTATCTAATAATAATAATCGTATTCCCATTGTTCTTTTTCAATTTTAAAGTCAGCGAGTACAGTGTAATGAACTTAAGATTTATGCTAGTCACGCAAATAAAATTGATCTTATCGACTCTTGGAGAATTTGCGATATGCTTAAATGACCTCAAACCGAAGAAATTTCCAATTTCCTTAGAACAAAAATATACGAAACGAAGTTCATGTACATTATTATTATTATTTTTTATTTTTCTGTATTTTTTAAAATACTTGTTATGCATAATTTAACAAAAATTTCTCAAACTTATCATTGCTATATTTATCGTTTATAAAAATATTTTTAATTTTATCTATTGCTTAACTTAGTGATAGTTAATGAATTTTTATCACTTTTCTATTTAATTTATATTCTTGATCTTTTATGCAAAATCGAGAAAGATATATAAACTCTAATGTTAAATTTTAAATAATTATTTATAGTTTAAAGCTATAAAGAAGAAGCAAAACAACGAATTTTTTTGTAATTTATTCTTTTATTTAACTTCATTGTATCGTGGTAATTGTGTCACATTCTAAATGCCTGAAGTTAAATATGCATTGCAAGGAAGCAAACGAAAATCACCAATTGCTTTTTATTTTAATCAACAAAATTATAAAAAACAGTAATTTAAATTATATATAAAGTAAAATATTTTATTTTTCCAACCCAATACAAAGAATATTTCATTACATGTAAAGGAATGAAATTTTACAACGATCAAAAAAAAAAAAATGTTTTAAATAAATTTAAACCAATTATAAAACCATTTCATAATTTTCTCTAATGAACATTTAATGGTATTGAACTTACAGAGACTCGCACATCTGTATAACAAATTTCTTCCTGGTAGTTTTCTTGTATAAATATTAAGCAGATGTTTCTTCTTTGATGCTGACAGGTCTTCTGTTCCATCCACGATTATAATAATGTCTAAATGGATTGTAAGAATCCAGATAAACAGTTTCAACAGATGCTTGACCATATCCATTGTTATCATAGCAGTCTCCACCTCTGCAATTGGAGTCATATGGATATTTATTTTGATATATTTGATTGGTCGTATGAGGTGTAAAATGTGGACGATAACCACCATAATGATTTTGTTTATTACTATTGTAATTATTTGGACGATATCGATCATAGTAATAATTATAATCGAATCTGGATGGTGGATAGTAACGATTGTAGGTGCTGGCTGATGGATAGTAACGATTATAAGTATCGGATGGTGGATAATAGTAATCGTAATTATGCACGGACGGATAATAACGATTCCAATAACGTTGGTAGTAATCGTAGTTCCAGTTGTAATTTCGTCTTGTTTCTCCAAACGTTATGATATGAAAAAATATTGCTATCAGCTGCAATAAGAAAAATAATTTTAAATAAATTCTAACAACATTTTATAAATTCTTATAGATTTATAACCATCATAAAAATATGATTTATGGTAGCATTAAGCTGCAAGCCAACTTTTACATATCAAAGCTGATACATTTATTTGCAATTATATTTCAATATCATATAAAAGCTTTAAATTTTGATAATTATTAAATAAAAAGATCATGCTCCATGTTGTTTACGTTTATAAACTTAATAATTATCTCTAGACAAGTAAAAGTATTAACGATGTACTATTTATAGTTTCGCCAGTCATTATTCTTACAAAATTACAAATAAAAACATAATACAATTTAAAGATATTTCATCATGGTAATCATTATTTTAAATTATTCTTTACAAAAAAAAAAAAAATAATACAATTTAAAGATATTTCATCATGGTAATCATTATTTTAAATTATTCTTTACAACTCGCATTATATAGGTTTTCGAAAATAATTGATCATATCTTTATTACTTACGATCTTTGTCCTATTCATCTTTGCGAATGGTTTCAATACCGACATGAACTCAATTTAAATAGCAAGAGCAATGTTCTTTGTTTGGAAGATCACGCAACCTTGACATTGAACGTTCCGAATGTCATGATTAATAATATCCTGTGTCGTTCATCGAATAGAACTTCAAAGGATAAATACGGATAGTAAACAAGCATGTTCCATGATTCGATATTTTTTGTTTTCTGTGGAATAAATTTTTATATTATTCTGCTTTAATTCGAATTTAATAATTTTTATTTTATTCTTTTCATAATTAAAAAAGAGTTATAAAGTTATAAAGCGAGCATTTGTTTATTTTGTATATATTATTTTTGAATTCACAAGTTAGTTTAATTATTATTGTTACCGTAAGATATTTAATAAAATAAAAATATCGTATATTTTAATTTGTAGTATATGATGTAAATAAATTTTTAAAACTGCTATTTTGCTAAGAGAATGCACGCATATTGCATTGTGCTAATAGACAATGTCAATTATATGTTGTATAACATAAGCAAGTGTATATTACACTTCATAAAGATCGAATTAATTATAATATACATTGTGGTAAGGGGCAATGAAACGTATATGCATGATAATTCATTTTTATGATGCAATACATAGTTATTTGAGAATAGAATTAAAATTTTCCATAGTAACTTCCTGTCATTCCATGTTTTGAAATATATATCCATTATAATAATCTAAATGTAGATCCCTTAATGGGTGTCTTTCCTGCAGGTCAGTTAAACTCGGAGTTGTGTGTCAAATCAAGGGGTATCACACTGGATGAAATTTTTCGACTTCGAGGAATTCTTTATAATTAATTTAAATTAAAAAAAGCTATTCATGTGATTACTCATGAAAATCTCTCTTCAGTTTTGGCATATTGCTTAAAATAGATGAACTCACATTCCCATGGGAAATCAGAAGTTTGCATGCAAGCAAAATTAATCATTCATAAATAAAATTATACAGTATAAACTTATATAAATAAAAACGGATAAAGTTTTGGATAAAAAATAATTTTATTTATAATAAAATCATATATACAAAGATAAAAATCCAACGAAAAGTGATATATATAGTAAAAGTTAAAATATATAATTACAGTTAAAAATGTTTTTACTATAAACACTTTCCATTTTTATAGATAATATTTATATTTTTGTTTCCTTTGGTTGCAGAATTGTAGGAATTCTTGGTAGAATTCTTGTTTCAATCTAATAATTAAAAAAAAATTGTTAGTTTAGAAATTCAAATTAAAAGTTGAAATGCATTATACATAAAGTAATATTTTATAATAAATTTCTTATAAGATCTGTCTGTATGCTCTCTATTTTTATTAACGATAAAAAACTTATAACAATAAATTTACATAGAAATATCACATAGAAAGCTCTCTTAATTATTACAGTTATAAATTAAATTATTTATAGCAATTTTGTAATAATAAGTTATCAGTTTATAAATACAGTTTAATATATAATTTCGAAATTAAAACTATATATTTAATTTTATAAAAAATATAAGGTGATTCAGAAATATTTGGTCAAATTTGCAGGATAGATGGATCAAAGATTGACAATAAAAAAAAAACACTATGAACATAGATCATCAAATACTTTATTTCATGAGTTAAGTAAAATTAATTTATTTAACATATTTTAAAAAGTTTGCAAAATTTTGAGTGTTTTAAAGCTGAAAATTAAACGGGATGCATTTATCTATGAATACTTATGAGTATAACGATTAAGGTAAAACTTATTTATAACTATTACTCACATAATAATAGGAATATCTATTATCCATGAAGTCCATGTCCGCCTCCAATTCCACCAAGACCAGCAAGACCAATGAGAGCATGACCACCAAGGCCTCCAATACCGTGTCCACCAAGACCATGTCCTCCAAGACCGTGTCCTCCAAGACCGTGTCCACCAAGACCGTGTCCTCCAACACTGTGTCCACCAATGCCTCCAAGACCATGACCATGACCACCTCCCAAACCTACGCCTAATCCGTGGAAATGAGGTAGATGATATTTATGGAAATATCGTTTGCTAACTGCTATTCCAACTTTTCCATGGTGGCCTAAGCCATATCCCAGTCCATGGTGCCCATAATGACCGTACGATGGATGAACTTGAATGTCAGAATATCCAGAAATGGCCACTGACAAACATTCTGCTGCCATACAGGCAACAATCACACAAACCTGTAATAAATGAGATTAAAATGCATTAAAATATTTAAATATAATTTTACTTTAAGCATAAAAATGAAGAAAAGATTAGCCATTTATTCTTTTCAAATGATGGTTTATCATATAGGAAGAAACAAGTTAAAATAACAATATAAAAAAGATAATGAATAGCAAACTCATTGTTATCTCTTACAATTGTTATAATTCCAAATTTATATATATATTGAAGAAAACACGATTATTATTCAAAATTTTCAAAATAAATGTAAAAAAATAATAAATGTATAAATTTGTAGGTCAAGACAACTAATGAACCAAGAAACGGTGAACATAAGCCAATGGTTGCATCAAACAATGAACTGCAATCATCGTGTTTCTAAAAATGTTATATATAAAAAGGAAAGGAGAGATTGAGATCCTACATTCTAAAAATAATAATTTATAATTCAAAAAAATTATAATGGCTAGCTAAACATATTTGAAGTCATCGAACTTTGCTCATGCTTCCTATTGTTAATCCTAATGCAATTTTTTCAACTAAACTTATTCCTAAAAATACTATAGTTATATCTTTGATACCGTAATAGAATAAGCAAATTTTACATAAGTAAACCAATTTAAATTTGCATATAAGTACAACAATCGATTCCTGATTGCCCATGATAACAGCTGAATGCAATAATCGACTATGACCCTTATTGTTTAACATCGTCATATAATTATAACCTATCCTATTAGTGCAACTACAATATTTACAAAATAAAAAAGAAACTGTTATAGAGTATTAGGACATAACACAGTAAACTACTTAACAGATAACTGTAGATCTGATTGACATAATAAAAACTATCCATTGTGTTACTTTTCCAATAGTAAAGGTTAGCGAAAACATCACCAGTTATTTAAATATATACTTTAACAGGTATAAATCCAAAATCCACTCACCAACGTTAATTTGTACATGGTGCAGTAAGAAGTGAAAATTGTCGGTTTGTCTCCACGTATATATAGTCAACTGAGAAGTTCCTTAGAATTGCTAAATGTGGAACTACCCCAATCAGTGACGTAAATAATTTCACGTGAGAAGTGCAGGAGATTGACATTACGTTGCCAGAAGGAAAGGAAAATTTTAGTTCCACATGATATATTTGGGACATTCATAAGAACATAAACATGCCTGCAGGCATAGGATAACAGTAGAGAAGATCACGTTTATTTCCACAAAAACATTCACTGTTTCTCTGACAGAAAAGAAGATTTATTTTAAGTATCGATGATTATGATAAGAAAATTATCACAAAGTGAAGTAAATTCATATTTTGTTACTATGAATGTAGTTCAAAGTTTTGTTAATCAGATATGAATGTGACTTATGAAAACGTTTTAGATCATTTTACTCTTCTAGGTCGTTGATCTTCACTTCCTATAAAGCAGGATTTGTCTGCTTTCTGATAGTTCGTAAAGATAATGATGATATTAAAGCAATATGCTTTTGAACCATTTTTATCATGCTAGAGTTAATAGTATCAGATGCGATTGCTTCACGCGTCTCGTGGCAACGAGAACATCTTCACGCTTTGATATGCACGCATATATCGCAAATCGCAGATATTTATCGTTTAATCATAAATAATATTAGATATACAGTAAAATTTTCCATTTTGACAATTCATTTAATATATATTTTATTAATTTTAAAGCCATTTTAGCTCGTTTTAAATTTATAATTCTGTTATTTATAATTTTGTTAAATTATAAATAACAAAATTTATAATTTTGTTAGAGAGCGTTGTCCTTCGCGACAACCGCTAACAATTGAATTGCATTTGAATCGAAATTGAATCGCGACAATCGCTAACAATTGCTTCGCGATTGTCGCGAAGGAGGACGCTCTCTAACAAAACATCTATTTTTGTCCATTTAAAAAATAGCTTCTTTATATAACTGAAGGCATTTATTTTTAAACAATTTAAGATTTATCGATAACTTATGAAAGAGTTTTCGCTACTCCAGCTCTTAAATTTTCTGGCATAGATTAAAAACTAATTTGATTTACTTAACAATAGCGTCGCATCACGTCGATCTCTATTCATTTTTAGTTTGCTAATAAAGACTTTTAAAGTTAACCATAATTCTTTGTATTATTTTCTACAATAACGCATTTAAGAATATATTTCGGGCGGAGTTTCTCTTTTGAATTTAAGCCATTCTTCTAAGTAGCCTAATTCTTTTTGACACTCAGCGATTCGCAGCGCACGCTTTCTTATCTGTAAACACAATGGGCTCATAACAATTATATTTTTCAAGGACAGTTGTGGACTCCATTCTTATAATACATAAAAAATCTAACAAAATTTTATAAAATATATTAATATTAATCGAATTAATTAACAAAAAGAAAATAATAATAAGAGAACCATGAACTTTTCAATAACTAAATTTGAAATTACCAATTATAAAAATTAGAAAAAAAAAAATTTTTTTTCATTCTGCAATTGCATAAATAATCGGTTAAGAATAAGCTGAATCATTCGTGTCTGAAAGTAAAGCGAAATTTTCCTCTTACTGATGTCTCCTAATGTTACTTATCTCAAAATAAAAGAATAAAAGAGGTAATATGTAGGTGCAATGTTATGACCTAACATTTAAACCTGATTTGCGTGTTATCTATTTTATTTTCTGATATATTTTTTTATCACTATTAAAAAACCTGTTTTATCAATATTATCTGATAAATTCTACTTTTTTTAAATTGATCAATCATTTATTTTATTGGATGCAAATTTAGTAATTCATAAATATATTCTGTACTTTCGAAAAAGTAATAATATATATATATTTTATTTATATCTCAATAAGAATGTTTTACATTTAAAAATTTCTAGTGTTTGATAATCCGAATAGAAGAGATTATTCGTCCGAATTTATAATAATCCGAATTAATGGAATGAAATTTATCTGATACAGATTTGTTCTATACAAATAGTCTTTCACTTACGATGGATTCGGTTCGAACCTGAAGTAAGTCGCAATGGTAAATCGTAAATACCAAAAATTTATGAATTTCTAACTAGTAATGTTTACTAGGAGACTATACATTATCTGAATAAATATAAAGAAAACAAAATTACAAAAATCAAACAGAAAAATATGTTTCCTTATATCAGACTATTGATTTTTTTAATTGTAAATTTTACTCCGTTTTCCGGGTAGCGAGGGATTCCAGTCCCCATCACGGGCCGCCACATTCTTAGTGGAGTCAGCCATCAGGTGGAGGATAATATTCAACGGGCGGGGCCTGGATCCCTTCTAAAAATCTGGTGATATGGGATCTACGAATTTAACCTGAATCCTCCAGGATTAAAGAATAGCACGCTTCCTTCGCAGCCATTCGGACCAGACCATTGGGTTAGAGAACATTGCATTGAACAATCACAAAATGTAATGATTACATCACTGTCGCAAGTCGAGGACTATCCGGGTAATCCTCGATTTAAAACCTCAAACAAGTATTAGCAGTATTTACGACAAAAAATGTTTCAATATATAACTTATTTTAACAATTTTAAAACATGGATTTAAACCTTAGAAACATTGTACAATATCGTACATTGTACTCAGATGAACTCACTTCAGTTGATATTGTACAATATCAACTGAAGTGAGTTCATCTGATTTCAATAAAGAGATTTCTATGATTTGAATTGGATCTTTAGTTCATAGAATATAAACGAAGAGAGTTAACGGAGGCAAAGAATATGAAAAAAATTAATTCGATATTGGTAAACATTGTACAATGTAATCAAGAAAAAACTAAACGAAAAAAGTTATACATGTATACGTTTTAGTAAAAATTTACTAAAATAAAAAAAAAAAAAGAAAGCGTGCAATTCCTCTGAGTTCTGTCAGCGTAAGATTTAAGTCTAATTGTTCCGGATTGTTGATTTCGACATTTTAATTAATGCGCCAACTTTAATAAGCATGATATTAATAGTTTCAGAATTTTAACCTTGAAATGCCATCATATATATTTTCAAATTTTAAATTTCCTGCTAAGAACTTTTATCTTATCTACTATAATCTATTTTTAAACATTAAAATTATATTTTTAATATAATACTATATTGTTTATCTAAAAACCACATGATAAACGATCACATTACCCTATTTATAAATTATTTTTTTTTAGCATAAAAAAAACTCCTACATCGTCGTTTTTTCTAACATAAAAAAATCCTAAATCGTCGTTTTTTTCTTCTTCCTCGAAGAAACTAAAAGTTCAATTTTCCTCTTCTCTTGTTTTATGTAATACGGTCTTCCTCGAAAAACGAGAGAATAGAGAAGTATTTAATATGCTAAACACATTTATCAATTCATTATCCTCTAATTCATCGATAATTATAGAAAAATGAGGAATCTCAAATCGTATCATGCGATAAAACATCAATCGAAAATATATTTCTTCCTCGTTCTGATAAAAAAAAACAGATAGAGATAATTACAATAGACAGAATTCAATCTTTGACAAATAAAAGTATCAGAGTAGAACTAATGCAAAGAATAGATTACAAAAGATAAAATATTATGGTGCATACTTTCAAAAACAACAATATTATACTTATCACAAAAAATAATATAGATAATTTTTTTTATTCTCATTCAAAATTATCACTTTCAGAAATAATTTTTTGAATATATTCTTTATAAAAATGCAACATATACGCAGCCTGAATGCCTAACTTTGTTAGTATAGCAGTATACGTGTTTTGTTGTTTATATTTTTGTATTTTTTCTCATATTTTTTATAGCTATTAAACATTTTCTATAATAAATTCCTTTGAAAATTATTAATTTTATTAATTTTTATAACTTAATTATTATATGACCCGCAAATAAAATTAATATATAAACACGGTGACCCTTTTAAGGAAAATGGATTTTGAGTCACTGTTATGCACAATACTTAGTCATCGCTGCATAAAAAAATATTTGCATTCGCAATTATGTCCTATGTTAAAATAGAAACTGAAATTATAATTTTTGCATTAAAAAACACAAAAAATGATGCGAATAAACTAATTTTTCGAATAAATAATAAGAAAATTCCAAAATATTTCAAGCTGTTTCGATGGATTTTCGATGATAAAAAGAAGTAGAGCAAAACTTCATTACACGCTTTTCATTCCAAAAAGTATTTAATTATGTTTATTAAAATTGCATACGAATTTATTTTTTTTTCGTAACTCCGTTTTTAAGTTATAAAATTAGACGATAATAATATCATAAAGAATTTATTACTAGCTGTCATTTATAAAATTATACGTTTCTTTCGCTACAAAGAAATATAATTTTTTTTCTATAAAAAAACAACATATTAAGCATAAAATAATATTAGAAAAAAAAATATATATATAATCGTAATTAATTATTAATAAATTACGCGTAAGTTTTAGTACAAGAAAGTAATAATTTTTGATTAAGTTGAGAGTGAAATTCTTTAAAGAAAGTTTGCACATCAGAAATTTTCCTGTAACTTTAACGATAAAACATTCTTATCAGTTTTATCAAAGTTTATTCTAGTTATTACTCGTCAGAGTAGTTCGAAAAAATAACAGTCAGTTATTGACCAGTTTGAGTACCAAGAACAAAGAATATACTTTTTATAGAAGCAAAATAACTACACTTTCTTGATTAGATTCCATATAATCAACTTTATAAAATTAAATTTACCAATATATATATATGTTTTTTCTAATAAAATTATAATCAATGTTAATTATAGAAAATTATATATTTCTTGTTTGTTCACATAGGAAAAGTTTTTAAATGATTATAAATAATTTACTAAAATTAAAGAGAAAGCTATAAAAAATTAATTTTGAAAACTGTGTTATATTCATAAAGCAAGAAAAATTTAATAATATTTTAAAATATTTGTTTAACTCGAATTTTTATAAAAATTGATATTGATATTTTTCCCTTTACGCACATAACTTTCATTGTTTTTTTTTTCTTTTTCAAATGTCTAATGAAATGATGATAAAAGTTGGGGAAAAATATTGATTCGATCATAACTTTAAATTCTTTAAAAAAAAGTAATAAAATTGGTTTTATTTATTAATTATTTTATATTTTTAAAAAATAATTAATATAAATGATATACTGGTTATATTATACAGGAATGAAAAATTTGTAAAACTTGTAGTAGCCATTGATATAAAATTAAGAATGTGAATATCAAACTTTATAAGAATGAAGAAAGAAACGATTAAAATTTTAAAAGTTTTGAGAAAACTATAGTAAATTTGGAGAACTATCAGCTTAGAAATTAATTTTCTTCAAGTTTCACAATTAAAGTTCAACAAATTGTTACACATTTCTAAGCTTTAATTTTTTACATATTTTATTGTGTTTTTTGCATGATTTATAATATATAAAAAAAGTTGCAAGTAAATAGAACAGCCTTTCTTCATTTGTCAACTTAAAAAAAAAAACGCGAAAGAATACTAAAATATAGGTTATCTAAGTAAACATAATCACATTTTCCGTTTTACGTAATCTACCCAAAAATGTAAAGAGATTCTTTATAGAAAATTAGAAGGAAACAGTTCTAAATTATAGATTGTTTCGATTATCAATGCTTCGCAACAGTTATCTTCTATATTATATAAAGGTATAGTTTATGACAAGACATTGAACTCGTCAAGTCTGTCACAAATTGTCTTCTAATGAAAGCAGTTAGACAAGACTACACTCTGTTTTCTGACAGATGATATTTATCGCGATAAGATTTGTAAGCAAGCACAATGACCTGCTCGGAGAAGAAACTTGCGAGTGTACAAGTTTTTCAGTGGATGCAAGAGAAAGTAAAGCAAGCGTTTCCTGTCGCATCCAACCATGCAGAACATCACAGTTTGGGTCAGTGGGCGACCCCACCCATAACGAAGATCTGCATTCTTTTGTTCTAAAGAGGGCGTACGAAAAAGGATAATAGCTTTAAATACTTTCTCCTTTAACAATCGTTGGATTAAAGATAAAAACAGACCCGTAAAAAATCGCTATATATTAAACAATCTATAGTAGTTTATAACTCAGTTTTAAAAATATCTAATAGTTTAATGTTTTATTGGTTTCCTTCGTTTATTTTCGTAACGGAAAAGTAAAAATAAATTAAATAGGAAATGCTTAAATTACAATAATGTTCAGGAATAGCGTTTTGTTATAATCTAATTTAGTTCTTGTAAGTTAATGCTGTTTATAAAACACACGCGATGCGATGCGACGCGACGCGATTTTATCATGTAGTTAATGCATAGATTAAGCTATTTTTAATTTATTAAAATTGTAGATAAAAGTAAGAAAAATGAAGTGTCAAGCTATATAGTCGTCTATCGAAATTTATTGTAAGTGGAATGCTTATATCAATAATAAATGGGTTAAATTTAAGGCATTTTCGCATGATTATTAAACAAGACTAACTTAAAAATAATAGCTCGAAAAGTAACATTACTTTTCCTGGATAGATAATATTCCAAAATGCAATCTTCTTCTACGAAGTTTAAGGGAAGAATCATTTATCATCCTGAATAAGCGGTGGCATTAATAATGAATTAATCTTTCAGATAATTGTCATAGAAAAATAAACGAACCTGATCCTTTTCCCTAGTTATATAATATTATAATTAGGCAAAATATAAAATCGAATATAAAATGTAAATTTATTTATGTTAATCATATTTTAACACAAGGATTGGTATCAACGATCAGTTAGAAAATCGAATCAATGCAATATTTCTTCGAGTGTACTACATCAGATCATATACTGGTTCAATCGATTAGCAAGATAGATATCTCTTGATTCACTCTACTTGCGGAATAAAGAGAGCAAAATAAATAAAAATTGGTTGAACTTTTGTTATTGTTAAATCAAATCAATTTGAATTATCAAATAAAATTCTATTTTTCATCAGCGAAAATTATTCAATAACTTCATTGATTATCTTCATAGAAACAATTAATCTTTGGCGAATAAAATCGTTAACTGTTAAAAGTTTGTCTTATGCAATACGTTAGTGTTTTTCAAATATTGTTATACTTCTTAATAGCAAGTTTCCAAGTTTTATGTCACGTTGAAACAATTTGATAATGTCTGAAACGGGCGTATCCGCTACAGTAGGTGCAGTGAACCGAGACTATATGCAGTAGAATAAGAGAAGGTTCAAATCTCAACTGAAGTGAGTTCATCTGATTCCAATACAGAGATTTCTATGATTTGAATTAGATCTTTAGTTCACAGAATATAAATGAAGAGCGTTAACGAGGCAAAGAATTTGAAAAAGTTGATTCGACACTAACACTGGAAAGATATTTAGATATAGTAATGTTAAAGAAGTTTAATTTTCGATTAACAACTGTAATCTTTGTTATCAACTATTCCCAACAACAATTTTACTGCCTGCAATATGAATTCAACAAAATTATATTGCAACAAAGCAACATATTTTCAAAACTACGCATTTTTTGGTATTTAAGTGCATATTAGTTATACAAAAAATTTTTTAAAAATAATAAAAAATCATTGTGCATTATGGAAAGGAAAAAAAATCCCTTATCTATACGTTATTTTGACATTCAATAAACAATAGAAAATAGACAATGCATTATCGTATGGAATATATGGCAAATATAATTTCATAAAAATATACAATACTTGTTCAGTTATTGTTTATTACACGGGTCCAAAAAGCTATAATTCCTAAATTATTCTTTAATTTTCCTTCGACGATGAATCTTTTTGTAGTATTTTTGCAGTTGTCTAATCTCTGTCTAATATCTTTTAGTATTTTAATTTGTAAAACTTTATTCTGTATTATTAAGCAAGATAATAATTTATCGATTGTGATAAAAGTTGCAATAGAACTTAATAGATTTTGGCCCATTCATAACTGAATAATATTTTCTGAATTATAATCAAGAATGATAAACTTTACAACTTTTATCTTTATTTTTCTGTTGTTTATAAATTATAAAAACAAAAAGAAATTTTCCTTTGTAGAAAAACATCTTCGTGAATCATAACTTGTTTCGTAATAGGGGCGAGGCCACCTAGAAAAAAAAAATAAAAACGATATTTTTCTTTCTCACCTTTCAAGTTCTTAAAACTAGTAATTGAATATTTATTAGTGAAACAATTTTATCTATAACAATAACTGTAATAATCCATCAATAACTGGTTGGGAATTACCAGCAATATTGGATACAACCTGATAAGCAGGTGTTTCTGGAGGCAAGTTCTTCCGTAAGAATGATGAATATTTAAAGAAAAAAACTCTTTTTTTTAAGTGAATAAAACTTAATGGTACGAAAGGTCATTTTTGTATAGGGAAATTTACCCAATACGTGAAGGTCTCCGAAAAATGTTTCCCAGGAATGCCTAGATTGATAATTATCATCAATCCATACATGGGAATCTTAATTATTAAGCATGGGAATGAGATTTTCTAATAATAAATTACTGAGAGCTTTTTATGTAACAATAAATTATAAATTAAATTATAGTTTAGAAACAATGAGTCAAATGAAGAAATTTGTAAGCCGAACATTAAGCATTTCGAGATAAAAGACTATCAGGAATAGAATGATTAATGATTCTTAGAATAATAGGAGGCGTAAAATTTGGGTGTTTACTAAGTCAATTTAAAGATGAGAAAGGGTTTCTCAAGATAAACAAACCATCACGAAAAATACTTTATTATTACATTATTAATCAAACTTCTTAACTTGATGGAAAGATAAGGAAAGAAAGCATTGTGGAGCGAAGAAACTCAACATATTTGATTTAGAATTATAGAAAGGAATAAGGAGTGGTTATTTCCTATTTATAAATTGAACAAATCGTGATTTTCTGTTTTCCGCTAGCAAATGCAATATGAATTGAACTCTAGCAGGTTGTACATTATCTATTCTTTTGTCTGTTAATCTATACAGTTAATTAATTTGAAAATGGAATCTACTTTTATTTTCGGGTATTGCCCCGGTTGTATTATTATTAAAAGAAATAACTAGATCTGCATCAGTTCTTCATCACAAAACTTTCCTCTGATTATAACGAAATAGTTATTTTTTTTTTACTTCTATTCTTTTACACTAATTAAGAACTGCATCATAGAACAAATGAAAACTGTGTATATTTTTCATGTAAACTTTTGCTATTATTATTATTAAAATCGTCGGACATCATAACAGCAATAAACTAGTTTTTAAAAATATTTTTAAAAATTAACTTATTATTAACACCTTTGTTTAACTCCTATTCGTAATTACGACGTGGCCTATTTTATTTTGTATAAATCTCAAGAAAAAAAGATACGAAAAAGTTCTTGATGAAACTCATGATATCACATTAAAGCATTTAAATTGGTGGGTCCTGCAAGTCACGTTTTTTTGCACCACCTACTACACGCATGGTTCATAAGGAGCAACGACTTATAAAATACATAAATGGATATTTCCTATATCTTTATAAAAAGAATTAGACAGTTAATAATATGCAAAAATAATAACTAAATAAATTTAATGTTCTCAGAGAAAGTGAGAAAAAATATTTAAAGTTTGTTACGTCATTAGAACGAAAAAGGGAGACGAGGAAGTAAAATAATTTCTGTATATAGAATGCCTAAAGCTGACTATTGATGCATAGATAAAGCGAATTAAATAGGAAAAACATAATAATTATATTTTTCCAATTATAACTTCTCTATAAAAAATAACTTTTGAAGTTCTCATTTTTATACTGTAAAGATGGATTTAGCTTCAATGTGATCAGAACTTTCTATTATTTAATAATCTTACATAATTTTTGTCACACATGTATTGATAATATAACAGAAGAACAAAAAAAAATTTAGAGTTTAAATCAATATTTTTTTTTTTCAAGAATTTTAAAAGCTTTTGAATAATGTTAATTTTCTAATTAAGAGTAAAAACGTAAACAACAGATCAGAAGCTTGATTTGGATTTTTAAGGAATTTAGACAACGCCTTAAGGAAGTTCTTGTGACCTCAATACAAAAAACTGACTTCATCCCGTGCGTAATAAATATCTTAGATAATTTGGGTCTTTACCAAAGTAGATCCCACATTTTCATTTTACTACAAAAAGGGGCGTTGTTTCGGTTAACAAGTAGGACGATGTTGAGATAAAAAAATGTGAAGTAAATTGCTGATGATTTAAAATAGAGTTGTTGTATTTGTAGAGAAAGTGTTAAAGCTACTTCCTTACAACATTCTTTTAGATTGTCAAATTGTTTTTAATTAATATCGATGTTCGTTACTTGCACTGATTCACTGACAAACTCTTATCATCTTAAGAAATCAGCTGATTAGATAACAGTGTTTCTAAGATTGTAATAAGATTTGTAAATGTAATATTCTTAACTATAATCCGTAATTCGAGGATATTTATTCGACTGGTTGGACTTACGCGTGGTTTTGAACTTGAACAATGAGGATGAACTAATTTATCATTACAGTTGTAGCATCCTTATCAGCTGTCATACATGTAGTGAGAAGTGTGAAGCTTCAATCAGATAATCTTATTGTTTTATCGTTATATCAAAAACAACAGAAAATAAAAATTCAATAACGAAAAACACTTGATCTAGAACAAAGTTTTGAGAATTATTCAAATAATCATTTTTATCCATTCAAGATAAGAGAAAAATTTTAAATGACACAATTAATACTCTAAATATTCCTAAAATCAATGTTTATTTATGCATTAAAATTATAAAAATTTCGAGTAATAGATCAATTTTTTCTGCTATCACTGCATTTCAGGATATTAATGAGATTCAATTGCGTGTTGCAAGATCCAATTTATACAAAATTTGTCCAAAAATTGAAAATTTGTATCTTGATAGTTACAGAATTATCAAGATATAAAATTTTTGAACAGGATACGACATTGCCTATAAATTTTTCAAAAAATTCAAAAGTTTTTAAAAAATTGATGTGCAGTGTTAGAAATATTGATCTTGAGATATAGGCAATGATATCCCTTATAGATAGAAGTCTAATTGTCTATGGCAGCAGTTTCCAAATGTTATATTACTAGGCCTCCCCTAAAACATAATCTAATCTTGGCGCCCCCCTTATTTTTATTATTTCATAAAAGTAATACAGACACATGTTTCATGGCAAAACTTTATTAATACAAAAAAAAGAAGGAAAAATAAACGTAATTGACAATCATATTGAATTGTATTAACGTAATTGATAATCATTTATAAATTAATTTCTTTATATATTAACAAATAATAGTTGATACGCCCTCTCGCTGACTTTTGAATTTGACGTTATTATTCGTATTGTTAATTGTTGCTGGTAGTTCTAGCGACCGTTTTATAAACCATGCACTTGCAAGCGTATCATCTATTATATAGCATATATTTTATATTACAAAAAAATTACATTTCTATCAAACTTTTCGCGGTTCTCTTTGCACTAGCGCGCCTCTCAGTTTGGAAATCGATGATCTACTGTATGGGGATGAACCCTTTAATGACTTTTTACATATCGTAAACATTTCTCCTTTCTCTAATTGTCTTATCACAGTATCCTGTATTAAGATTATTTTAATTTTTTCTCTTATTAGCCTATATCTCATCTTCCATTTTTCTAATGGCTAAATCTATAAATACTACTCTGTATCCTTTTCATAAAATAAAAAGACTGGAAGTTTTCTATCAAAGTGTCTGTTCTCTAGGCATTCTCACATCTTTTAATCAATTAGAAATGAATTTTGCAGAATGATTTCCTGTGACTACAAGTGAGTAACCTTGGGTCAGAATCGTTTCAGAGTTAGAGCATTTTTGGATCGTGACGAAAATATCAATATATAAGGTGGAGTGGGGTAGGTGCGGAAGTGGGGCAAGTGCATTAACGGGCTTTTTTTATTATAAGATAAGCGAAATTTTGCTAGTTGATATTGTAGTAATCTACTTAGAGTTGATATCAGCCTATCGATATAGATATCCACGATGATTTACGAGATTCCAGAATAAGAAAAGCCCGTTAATGCACTTGCCCCAGCTCCGCACTTACCCCACTCCATCTTACTTAATTCTTGAGACTTTTGATGAAGTTTAATGTTGGAATTAATTTGTAGTAGTAATTTTGGGAAGGGTCATTTGTTCCCCAAAAAAAAAGATGCCACCGAGATGCTACCTCGTTGTTTTATATAAATTTCAAATTTAGAAATTTTTTCTGATAATAATTAGTATTTGAATGATTTAAATAATTTGTTTTGGGTCGGCAATGACTATCATCGAATTCTTAATTTGATATAGTGTCCATGTAAAATTTAGGTTAATTGGACTCCTTCAAAGTCTTCTGGGATGCCACCGAGATTTGAGTTATCTCAAATATTATTGATAGATGAGTTAATTTGATGAATAAAAAATAATTTTATCAACCATGAAATTATCTTCTTATGTTATTCAAACAATTTTTAACAACTCTGAGTATGAAATATGAAAATAGTTAATTCGGTTAACAGTTAAACAACACGAGATCATTTTATAAGTTTTATACTTATAAGTTAGTATACAAAATAATTATCCTAATTTCTCAATAAGTAATATAATGAATATTTTGTAAAAGTTTTCATGCGTTTTTTGTAATGTTTAACATATGAATCGTGCTTTAATAAGATGAATTTTTTTTTTCTTAATATAGTTAGAACTTATTAATAATATCAAAAGTGAAAATTTATTACAAAAGCAAGTTTTCGGTTTGAAAGATAAGAATTTATTTTTCTGGAATTAATCTATCGCGTCCTAGTGCACTGCACGATTATGAGATTCGTGCCAGATAATAGCTATATTGTAACAAATTTTATGTGCTATAAACCAAAATTTTATCGGTATCTGTTTCAAAGTTTCAAGCATTAATTATTATGTAAAAGATAATAGCATAGCGTTTCTGTAACGTTCTAACCATTTAAAAAGAGCAACAAAGAAAAAGAAAGAAAATTTTCCCATTACATAACAAATCTTGATATATAACGGATTTACAATTATCTCAAATACTAATAGATTTACCTGTGATAAATATTTGAGAACCCTTTAATCATACATTATCTTTAACAAGTATACATTAACAGCATCTTTTTCATATCATCAAAAAGAAATATCTATATAAAAAATAACTGATTAGATAATCAGTGATAAACTTTAAATCTTTAAATTTGCATTTAATCTCTTTTTTTTCAGAGATAGGTCTCCTAGATTTATCTAGACATTTTCCCCTGATCTCCATATCGTACTTCCTTAACAAAATTGTCCTCTTATTTTTTTTAATCGGAGTTAAAATGCCTTCTACTTTTCCCCATTACTACAGATGGGTTGCTCATCTTCGCTGTTTTCTTCTTAAAGACTTAAACTAAAAAATCGTCATAGTAGTAGAATATCAAGCGCACTATACTCAATGACACTTAGTCACCTAACTAACTACTTAAAACGATCTTACAAACTAAATACTTAAAACTATCACACTCAATTAACCATCTTACGAACTAAATACTTAAAACATACTTATCTTATAAATTAGTTTTTCTTATTATTAAAGGACAAGTTAATGGAATAAAATATGCAATCAATACTATCTAGTTAATATTCATTTCACTTTACTGTTTAAAGTGTGAAAAATAATTCTTTTTCTCTCATTAAATTCATTTGAATGCTTAATTTTCAATAATAATTAAAATTCTTTTAACATTTAATTAAAGCATTAATTTTTAATTATAATTAAAACTCTAGACTGCCGCACCATCTATTGATGAAAATTTTAACTACCAGCTCTATTACGTGCGGTGGGTCATTAACTAAACCGAGTTTCTAAAAAATGTCTCTCATTAAAAAAATAGTTTAATTTTATATTGTATTATGCAATATATGGCAATATATTGATAAAACGTTTAAATTTAAAGAAAAGTATAGTAAAAATAAAAATAAAAATAAATTAAATCTTATATAAATCTGATGTACAGTGAGATATTCCGATTAATTTTTTGGAATTTAGGACATTCCGTAATTTGTTTAATCGCTAAACAAAAAAAAATAATTGGATTGAATCTTTATTTTTTCGTACGGATGAATAGATCTTTTGTAAATTGGAATTTTTAATCAAGATAATAAAAGTTTCGAAACAAGGAAATCGAACTAGTTCACTATTAAACCTAAATAACATTAAATCCTCGCCATTTTTTTTATTTATAAACAATTTTTAATTCGCATTTTGAAAGCGTAATAATCAACAATATACAATAGTAGGTGTAACGGTTGATAAAGCAATGACAACAATTGACAGGTATAAAATTATTTTCAAAATTATCCAGTTAGAATGTTCAGATGGAAATGTCTTTATTGACGTCCTACGTTAAATTTTTTAAACAAATTTTCAACTTATGATCATAATCATCATTCGAAGTTTTAGGTATCTGATATATATAATGCTAGAACAGTTTAGTTCGCATCGATTCGAACACAATGCTCTTTAAAGTTGTATTGTTTTTAGTGTGACGACCTTAATGAAAATAATAAGAGTTTTTGCCTGTAAAAAAAGGCAATGGTTTTCCTTATCTCGCCCTATATTCTAACATATATCGAAAAGACAAAGAGATTGTTGAACGCCTACCTTGATGTTTCCTTTGCATAAGAAAACATCAATTAAGCAGAAACACCTGCTAGAAATATGCAATATTGTTGTGTAATGGGAAATATAATAGACTATTTCCTAGATATAAGTACTGTTGATAGCCCAATTAGTTCCTTCCTCCTCCATGCCCTAATGGGGAAAAAGGTAGAACAGATGGAAAAACAAACTTCAGTTTTTCCAAGCACCAATGGTTAACCTTTGATTATTATTATAATTCGCTTAATCGATGATTAAATTGCAATTTAGGGGATAATGAACTTAATTATCTAGGGATCACGATTTGACCTTCTTCGAGATTCATTACTTGAATTGGTTGTGTCGTTGAAATGTTCTTAAATAAATTTGAGATCCGTATATCTAAGCGTGCTAGTTAAAAAAAATTAGTATAAATCTTTGATATATATTTGATTGCTTTAGCTACGCAAATTGACTGAGAATAAACTTTTCTCTGTTTTAACATCATTAAAATGAATAAAAATATATATTAAACTAATTTTGAGCATCAATAAAATAATGAATAACTTATTAGTAATCTATAAGCCACCAAAAGTGGCTATTTTACATTTTTATTGCAAATTTTACAACTAATAAATTTAATAAAAATATATATTTAATAATATTAGAGATTGAAAATATATTATTAATTCTTTAAAATGCGAAAAATTCAATATTTTAATATACTATAAAGTAATATAATTTTTTACTCTTAGATTTATGAGCTTAGAATCTGTTAACCTTAAAAAGTATCAATAAAGATTCATGCTTTAATGTAAACAAAATAAGCGTGAAAAATGGAGCAAGGAAAATTTTTAATTTATTTTAGACGGCTCGCTTTTACCAAGGAAAGTTATTTAACTTGAACAAGTATCCTGATGATAATGATCGTTTGATGACACTCTAGCGATTACGATGAATTTATGTGTTTTATAGCTAAGTGAGGGCAATGAGTTATAAATTCAGGTTGTTTTTTAGTAAAATGAATGTAATATAATATTTGTTACGTTTACAATTCCGAATTTTAGAAAATAATTAATATTTATTTTGGCAGAAAGGTTTTAAATTATTTTACTTCAGTTGAATCAAATATTTAATTTATGTAAACAGTTTAAAGAGTAGCAGCTTCCTGTTAATACATTACGTATCATTTGACTCTTTCCCAGAGAAAAAAATGACTCTTCTAAAAGAGAGGTCATCGAGCTATTGTTTCTAAACTTTTACTTTCTGTAAGACCCAAAGTGGCACAATAATATGGCATCAACAATAGAAGAGGAGAAAGAGCTCTTATGATAAAGTGTTGTGACCGTGTCAATTGTCTGCTTGTAAATCAGGTGCTGAATAAAAGCCCTGCCCAGGAATCTAGGTTAGGACCGACTGACCATTGTAGCAACCTCTACAAGACAGTATATAAAGTACTCTGCAGCAAGAGGTGCTCACATTCGCAAATACAACTCTCCTGTTCAACACTTCTACACTTAATTCGTAAAAATTCAAAATGGTTAAAATCTTGGTAAGTAGAATTGTGTGTGAAATTTTAAGTGGTGTATATAGTTGAACAGTTTGCTTTCTTCTATAGGTGGCATTCGTCTTAGCTTCCATCCTTGCCGTTTCCATGGCAGGTTATGCTTCCCATGATGTTACTTATCATCCTGGATATGGCGGATATGGTCATGGAGTTAGTGTAAGGCACGATGTTCGTCCTTATGCTCACAGTTATGCTGTTCCTTACGTAGCCTTGCCTTATGCATACGCAGCACCCCATGGTGGTTATGGATACGGCGGTTATGGTTATGGAGCTCATCCTGTTGCTCCATATTGGTAAACCATAAAAAAAACAGGTAAAATTAATTTAAATAGTTAATTTCCTTCATTTAATGGTTATACAGCTATAATTAATTTAATGAAATATTTTCCAGATTAAATGAAAATACAATTGTGAAGATAATTGGATTTGGAAAATGTACAGTTTCTCTTTCCTCTCTGGTGTATATCTTTATGTGGCTAATAAACTGGTTTTTATTATTAATTTATTATTGATTTGTCAGATATCATTATAATTTTTATTCCTGATTTCTATAAATGATTAAAAAGAACAGAAGTTCAAAAGTTCAATTTTAAATGTCAAGAATATTTACAAGGGAAAATTTTTATAGCGAATGCTGTATTTCCTTATCAGCAAGGATTATCAATTCAATATTTTATATTTTTCTTCCTTTAGTCATATTTTATTCTTATCAGATATCAATGAGGATATAATAAACACTTCGCTAGTCATAATACATTCATAATTTATCCTTAAATATTCAACCAAAATATTTGAATATCAGCTAGGAAAAAAAAAAGCTGAAAGCAATTTGAGTAATATCTTTATAAAAAATAAAAAAGTTATAAAAAATTCAGTTAATAATAATTTTAAATTTAACTTGATCATGTCTTTTGCTTCATCAATACGTAATTTATCATACATATCAATCCAGATTAATTTTGCAATATTAACAATATGTTGATATAAAAAATATCAGCATCGATTTTGTACAATGTATAAGTATGTTCATTCAATGATCAAAAAAACAACAAAGTATCTTAATTTCTAATAAAATTGCCCATCTAATGATAAAATAATTAAAACTAACTATCAGCTATAAATGTGATATCAAAACATAAACTTATAACTAAAAACAACAAAATATTCTCTTAATAAAGTAAATTCATTCATATTTTGAAATCATCAAAATATGATAAAAATCATACTAATAATATAATATCGAAGGGGTTAAAAATATCTTCTCTGCAAAAAGTGTAGATCATTTTAAAGATAAATAAATTATGACTATATTCACGAAATAAGATTTAATCGGAAATATTCTTACAATAATTATAAATTAATAACTGTCTTTCCCTATAGTTTCTTAGAAACTGCAGAGGAAAATAATTCGTACTCTGTTATTATTGATAACAATCTATAGTCAAGAATAGAAAACACTCAATTGTTATAGTTAATTAGTAATAGGTTGAGCTTTCTTATTTAATGCGATATAAATTATACAGTATACGAACTAAATAAGTAAGATAACTATTATAACAATGGTGTAATATCGACTATAAATATATTATTTTTAAATTACTTTCGCAGAAATTTTAATTTTATATTATTAAAAATGCATCTAAAGAAATTTATTTTTAATAAAGGAATTAAATAATGTTTAATAGTTCTATCGAAGTTTAATAATATTAATATTTTTTGAGTTTTCATATGATAATTAATCAGATAGCTTGTTCGTTTTTTGACATTTTAAAGATAATTAATACAAAGAGAAGATATATCAATTATCTAAATATTTATAGAATGTGTGAGAATATTTTTACAGTACTGTATATTGAACTGTATGCTTATTAATTTTATTAAGTTAAGTTTAAGTTCTTTAAAAGGAATGTCAAATTGTTTCTATAAAATATTATAAATAAATAATACAGTATTTTCGTTCCAAAAAATAATTATGTTTTCTTTAAACAGTATAAAACAGATTCTGTGTATGGAGAATACAAATCTCTAGTTAATAATTTACAGTTATTACTAAATGCGTACAGATACAGAGCATAAATCACGAAAACATTTGTTTTATTATATAATTTTTGTGTTTTTTAACCTCATTTTATGTGTTAAAGAATAACAAAAGGAAATATATATTAGAATTTATTTAACAAGCTTACCGGTATATATATTTGTAACAATCACACATAGTGATCATAATATTTAAATCAATTCTAGAAAAATTGTTTTTAAAAAATGACTATTTTTATTCTTAGATTTCTTTAATATAATATTGGTTACTGTTTATACTAGTATCTTGCTATAACTTAACAATATACTGTGAATTTTTTTTTAATATAAAGGATAATAACCTGTTTCATTTCATTACATTACTAGTAGCTAACATATGAATGTAAATGGGCTTTAAAATTTAAACTTTGTGACCTTACTATTCTACTGCTGAATCTATATTGTAATAACCTATATTTCTTTTTTTCATTCGCAAGGTCACTTCATGTTTGTTCTTTGAAGTCAAGATTATTTACAAGGTTTCAGTCTTGTCTAAGACAAATGATATTGCTAAAATTCAAACTGATCTTGAATATTTCAACATTAAATGATTTTAAAATATTGCTGAATTAAGCAATATAAAAATGTTTAATTTTTAATTTTAATTTAATTTTTAAGAACAAAATTCTAGTCATTTTCATAATGAGAAAGCGAAAACAAAGCTACTAGCCTTTAAAATAATAATAAAAAAAAAAACATATTTTACTTTAAATCTCATAAAAATAAATAAAAATATTTTTCTTGCGTTTTCAGCCTTTGTTTTCCCAAATTATTAAAATGCTTAAATAATTTAAAAACAAATTGGACGGCATTAACTTCTAATATGAGGAAAATTTTACTATTTTATTTATATCTTGACAAGTATTAAAGCTTTTAATTATCTTACTTTATTACTTTTGCTCTTTTTTAATATACAGTATATTAGTCAGATTGCTTTAGGAAATAAAAGTAATAATAAACTAGTTATTCTCTCATTATATAAACATATATTCTGAGTTTGAATGATTATCATCAGATTATTAGTAACGGTAAATAGTAATTTAATTCGAAAATAGCGTGAAAAAATTATCAGCTGATAATATTCTTTGTTTATCTTCAGCCAATCTAAGCTCTTATAGATTTATATAGGTCAAAATATTGCATGAAAGTGAAACTTTACATTAAAAAAATTGCAAAAAGCGAAGCTGCAAACTAAAACCGTCCATTATCTTATTTTCTTAATATAAACCATTCATAATTAAATAATAACGAAAAATATTACTTTTTTTATTTTATTCAGCAGTTTAATCTAAAGAAACATCTACGAGTTCATTACACTGTAGATTATTGTTTATAATTTTAAGTTATATAAGCTTATTATTTATCCGTGAGTTTTTATGATTTTTTTTTATTAATATTAATCGAGGAGATTATTTTATGTGTTTGCGTTTTATGGTTTTGAATTTTTCTCTTATATAAATTACAAAATGACTACTAGAGAATTAGAAAAAAGATAGAAGACTATCATCTATAAATATTATACAATATTTTTCATTTTTAATATTTGGAGTAATTTTTATATATTATTTGTTAAAAATTATTTATAAAAGTATAAAGTAGTTCAATTAAAATTAAAGTTTACTCTCAAGAACTGAATTTTATATATAATATTTATTGAATCTAAAAAATAAATAAATATTCTATATATATATATTTTAGATTGAAGTCCTTGGTTCAGTAAATAACCCCTTTATTGTGACATTGATAAATATTTGTTTGACTTTCATTCAATAAAATTCTCATATAAAGAATAAGTGTGTCATGTAGTATTTAGGGTCAAATAACTGTAGATCCTATATAAGCAGATTTTCCTTATATATACATAAGCATAATTAAAACAAAATGAAGACTTTGGTAAGTCAATTAATCACATTTTACATTTCCTTTATAACTCTCAACAAATAATATTTTGTCTTGCAGATAGTGATCTTGATTTGTTTCGTTTTAAGTACCTATTATCCCCATGATGCTGTGAGGTATCTGACACCACAGAGAAAACAATCTGCTATAATTTATGATGATAGAAGCTATTGGGGATATGGTGAATACGGTGATAATGGCAGATTTGGTAAAGAAGATGGAAATGGTTTAATTTAAAGCCTATACAATTTTTATCAAACATGCTTATTAATGTAGACATCTGAATCGATCTTTTATAAATATATATGAAACTTACTAACTTAACAAATAAACTGCTACAATGAATGTTTAATAGTGAAATTATGTGAACAAGAGAAATTATTAATTGTTACGAACATTATACAGTTTATAAAAATTATTGAAATTGTTCGACATTCCTGGAAAAATAAACTGCTATAATTATTTATTAATCTATTATTTTTATGTCATAATCTGCAATTTACAAAGTACAGTACTAAGTCTTATAACTGTCTGAACATTACTATTAATTCCTAAATTGATTTGATAAAGTGCAATTGTAGAATGGTAGAAATTATGGAATCTTATTGGAAATCATGGCATCTACATTCAAAAATGTAGACGTACTCATGTTACAGTTTAAAGTAAGAAGAAAGAAATGGGCGATGAGTAATATAAACGATTTCTCTCTATAAGTTAGGAGATCAATACAGTAATATAGCTTTTAATATTTTTTAATCTCTTTAAAGGTGAGGAATTATACAAATATATTGTGATACCATCGATTCTCTTCCTATAACTTCTGAAAGAAACATATATTTCCTTTAAAAGTAATGAGAGATGACCTACTTATTGCAGATTCTCAGCTTTCGCAAAGAAATTGTATCAGGAGTATATGCGATATTGTACATAAAAACATTAATATTTATTACTAGAATTTTACTTTTAAATTTATAAAATATGTAAAAAAAAATTTTAATTAAGTTACTGTTAAACATATGTTCACTTTTGTTGATAGTGTGCATAAATATATGGTATAAAAAATAAATATAAACAATTTTTAAAAAGAATAATTGAATTTATTTTAATAAAATAACTTAAATTTAGCCAAAAAATAAGTAGAAATTAAGTATATATATTTTTTGTTTCTGAAATAATCGATCGTTCTCATTTCAAAGTTTATAAATCTAACACAGAATTTTGATACTTGATATTATTTTTATCACCAATAGATGGCATCATAAACACAACCTTCACAAGGTAATTTCAATGTTGATGACCTAGTAATTGATAAAAATAAAATTAAAAAAAAAAACGTGTTGATACGTAGGTAAATATCGTAGTAAAGAAAACTCGTGTAGTGCAGGTTAATGGCCGGTTCACAAATAAGTAATTTAGCTAACATAAATCGAGTAACTAATGACCAACTTTCACAGCGGATTTCTAAACAATTATTGTTAATATAAATAGAACTTTACTATTGAAATCTGAATATAGAATATCCCATTATTATGAACTAATAATACATAATTATTTTACTAGAGAATTTGATCGTAATTTGAAGTTCTATTTATTCTTTTGTAACCAATATAACTTGTATATGGCATTTGAGAACACAAAATTTTTTTAATACAAGAATAAATTAAGCATAAAAAATTATATATTAAAAATTCTGCAATAAATATAGAAAAAATAATAATTAAAACCGGAAATATTATTATTTGTTTTATTTTAAATAAAGTTAACAATAATATCAAACTGTAAATCCACTTTGTTTTAATCTAAATAAAGAATAATATCTAATTTTTAATGCCCAATCTATAAATCTGTTATTTCAGATCTGAAATATATTTGAAAATTATCATGCGACTTGTATAGCGAACGTTGAAATTAATCGATTGAAAGAAAATTCTACTTTGTCCGAATAATGAGAGTATTGTTTAAATATTTTTATATTCTAAAATACAAATACAACATTATGAAACCGAATAATTTTATATTCGGGCTAAATTATAAAAAAGTATAATTAGTACAGAAATAAAAATATTTTACAAGAAAATCAATAATATGAATATTTTTTATCATAATATAATAAAAATATTTATAGTATTATCTTCTTTTATTTTACATTATTTTAAAAGTATTAATACTGTATATTATATGAATACTTTTCAGAAGTATTAACATATTGCCTATTAATACTTCTGAAATAATGTAAAATAATAAGATGGAAACTTTAGCAAAATTCCTACTATTTCAATAATATTGTTATTGATAAAACGATTAATCATACCATGGTCTATAAATATATATAGGGCTGTCCAAAAGGCGGCCCGCCAAGCCATTTTCTGCGGCCAGCGAAGCTTTCAGATTGGTGATATAATGTTATTTTCTAATGTTTTTTCACTTTTATTTATTACTTTTTTAAGAGATTAATAAAAAGAATCCTAAAATTGAATTATATTAACTCAATTAATTAATTTTTCTTAATTATCAGTAATTATTTAATGATCAACAAGCTACAATGACATCATATTTTTATAAGACTCAATAACATCCATTTTAGTTTTAGCTATTTCAGTTTAAAGTTTTGAACTGTAACTGTATTTTAGTTAATTTTTTGGTTTCTAACACTCATCATTTCAGTGATGGTGTGACCACTGTTGTGAGATTCTGTTTTAATTTTATTTTAATTTAATTTAATTTAATTTTTATTTTACCACGAGTTCGTTACATTTATGAAATGAGTGAGAAAAACGTAAAATAGAATATAAAAATCTAGTATATCGGAGCGATGGGAAAATGATTTTTTCATAACAAATCACATGGGTAAACCGCTTTGTTTAACGAACGTTTTCCTAGCTTTTATGATTTTGGTTAGGTTAGGTTAGTTATATTACACTGCCACATCCTCATGGGATATTCTGTATCTAGCGGCGGCCACTTTGTATTTGTGATTTTGGTGGAAAGTAATATCTTTCTCCTCTTGTTGTTTTGTTTAAAAATTTGACGCCCTCTTTCCAATCAGGGAGATTACTAAGGGGCAGGACCAGTTCCAACCACGGGCTGCACTCACAACTTTCTCCCCTTCTTGTTGTTGTTGTTGTTGTTTTGTTTAAAAATTTTACGCCCTCTTTCCAATCAAGGAGATTACTAAGGGGCAGGACCAGTTCCAACCATGGGCTGCACTCACAAGTCAGACCCGTGATGAGGGCAGGATGTTGAAGAAAGGGGATCACCAGGAAAAAACACGGGACGCGAACCCGGCTCTTCCTGCGTGGCAGGTAGACAGCGTTATTATTCGGCTATCCGGCCGCCCGGGAAGTAGTATCAACGTTTAGAAGTACTTATTTGTGTGAAAGTGCATTTTCTAACATGAAGATAATTAAGAATCGGGCTGCACTCAGACCCGTGGCGAGGGCAGGATGTTGAAGGAAGGGGATCACCGGGAAAAAACACGGGACTCGAACCCGGCTCTTCCTACGTGGCAGGCAGACAGCGTTATCATACTACTTCCGGCCGCCCGGGAAGTAGTATTAGTTTAGAAGTACTTATTTGTGTGAAAGTGCATTTTCTAACATGAAGATAATTAAGAATCGATTCAGAACCTGACTTGGAGATTCTTCTCTTTTACATATGATAGATACAACAGGAATGGATGTAAATATCCAGCCCTTGTAAATGTTGCTGCCCGCCTTCATTTATCACATTGAATAGGTATAAACTGTTAAAAATATATAAAAAAATATGTACAGGAATACCTCGATTATCGCGGTTTCGATTATTGCGATTCTCGACTTATCGCGGTTTATAATTTGATACCAAAATTCGAATTATCGCAGCCGCGAGATGTAGCCCATTACATATGCAATCAGAATTACATTTAGTTCGAGTCGCCACTTTTTAAGCAGCGCTTCGTTTTTATCCGATCGTGCCTGCTCACCATTCACCATTCACCTCTACTTGAAGTACATGTGGATATTTATTTCTCTTCTTTTTACCACTACAATGAATGCTAAAAGAAACAAGGATGATATCAAGGCTACAGCTATCAAAAAGAAATGTAGAGATCAAATTAGAAGATTACCTCGTTCAACTCATTTCTTTTTTACCTCATACATAAAATTTAATTAATATATTTGAAAAATCCTTGGCAATGATCATTATTTCACAGCATCATTTATCCCAATTATCGTGGATTCGATTATTGCAGTATTTTTCGTGGCAACATTAACATATTTGAAAAATCCTTGGCAATGATCACCCATTTTACATGCATTATTTCTGATTATCGGGATTCGATTATTGCAGTATTTTTCATGGCAACAATAACTGCGATAATCGAGGTATTCCTGTATATAAACTTTTTGAATTTTTAAACTCGCGGATTCGATTATTGCGGTATTTTTCGTGGCAACATTAACCGCGATTTATTCCTGTATAAGGTATTCCTGTATAATAAAGCAACAATCAATTAATATAGTTCTAATCATTTAGAAAATATAGGATGATTATTTTTCAGCTAATTGTTTGTAAAACTTGCTAAAATCACAAAACAGTCACCAAAAAAAAACACATGTATCAGATATGAACTCTCACCGCAAATAACCTTATATTTTTAACAGTTTATATTTTATAACTTTTTGTTAACACGCAATATGTTTATTGGATGTAATTTTGTAATAAAGTTTGTTAATCTGCAAATAAAATTGGTTATCAAAAAGCGTTATATTTATGCGTTCCATTTGATAAGACAATAGCGTATCAAATACCAAAGCCCTTTTTTGTAACTGCGGCCCTCCATATCTCTAGTAAACACGGCTATGGCCCTCGGGGTCATTATAATTGGACAGCACTGGGGCTCTATTCTGAACGTCGAGTAAATTTGTACTAATTTGTACTAATTTACGTAAATTACGTAATGCTAACTACTATGTAATTTACGTTTACGTATTACGTAATCCCGTACGTAACTTAGTTACGTATTATGTATACGTTTTAAGCAGCGCTTCGTTTTTATCCGATCGTGCCTGCTTACCATTCACCAGTAACTATCCACCTCTACTTGAAGTACATGTGGATATTTATAGATGGTGCCACTCATTAATTTAATAAAATGGTTTAATAAATAATTTGGTCAATAAATAAATACAGTAATTGTTCATTTTATCAGACATTGACAAAATTAACAGTTAAATATAATATTATGAAACCATTATGAAAATTAACATAGTAATGAACTTTGCAAATACAATGTAATAATACAAGTAGAGACAAGTATACAAGTACAGTTTTAGAGTTCATATGGATTGGTTTAACAAACTAAATGGTTATGTAGAATTCAAATAAAAGGACCAAAATGCACATTCAATAAGATAAATTGTTTAATCAAAAAATGTCTTTGGTTATACACATAGCTTGCATCAATTAAACCTGTAGTTTAATTGAAGCAAGGATAGCCAAAATGTTTTCTGATTAAATAGCTTATCTTATTGAATGTGCTTGTTAGGTTCTTTTATTTAAATTTTATAATAAGAAACCTTATAATATAAATAAAATTTATTTCTCTAAATTGACATTGCGATTTTCATAATTTGTAACTTTTAGAAAATTTAATAACATCAAAAGCAATAAAATAATTTAAATAATTGTTAGATAGAATTTTAAAAAACTATTACAGGTAGGCCTCGATTAGCGCGAATAATTGGTTCCACGAATTTCTCGCGCTAATTAATTTGTATTTTCTGTAAAGAGATAATCGACAGAACAATATATTATTAAGAAATTATTAATATATTGTTATAAAAAAACCATATGTATTTTTTAGTAATGAGTATACTCAAAAACTATTTAAGTTATTTGTCAAAACATCTCTCTTTGAGATGTTCACAAAGAAAATGAGTTTCAGCTTCTGACCGGTTTAGCGTTATATTACACAATATAAAACATTTCTTAAAATAAAATGTATTATAAATAACCTCAATGATCCTGAAACGAACGATCGGCATGGTACACTGTATTAGTAAAGTTTCAATCAGGGCCGGATTAAAAGAGTTTTCTGTGATAGACACAAGACTAGGCTAGATAGACTAGGCACAAAAATTTTTTGAATAAATTATGAAATTTTTCAATAATTTTAGCCAGCTTTTGAAGCCCTAGACATCCGTGCCTTTTGTGTTAGCGGATAATCTGGCCCGGTTTCAGTTCAAAATTTACAAAAATCATTATTTTTTATAGAATTGCGATGGAACTATGAGCAGTTAGAATTTACAGTTTTGCGATGGAACTATGAGCATTATCTTTAATGATTTGAAAAATTCAAAATATATTTGAATTTTTCAAAATATATTGAAATAAAATAGGCTAGTATTTTGCTCTTTAGAAAAATGTCTTCCATTAATTCTATAAATAAATATTTCGCACTATTTTTTTATTTGTACAAAAGATGAAATAAAAGTAAATGTCGAGATAAATAATACGGCCAGCTAGCGTACAATTTAAGAAATAATCTAAACGTCTATAATAACTATTAAAGAGCTCTCCAGAAGAGATACATGGTATCAAAAGGTGCTAACGATTTGCTAACGAGTGCAAAAGAAAAAATTCGAAAATTCGCAACTAGGGGGCCAGTATGAAGTTAGCTCCCCAAATTTGTTTTGGCTCTAGGGGCCAAACGGTGGGGGTGCAAACGAAATTATTAGAAGTGCGAAAGGTGCTAACGAGATGCAAACGAATGCAAAAGAAAAAATTTAAAAATTCAAAAGTGGGGGCCAACTTCACACCGGTGATAAGCAAACCAATAATAATCTTTTTATTCTCGTTGAACCGCTTATCGAGCAATGGAATTACAGCCATTGTAGGAACAGGAAACAGGAAGTCGTCTTAGAAAGACTTCGTACTGGGCACAGCCGGCTCACCCATAGATATCTTCTAATTGGTGAAAACCGGCTGAATGTGATCATTGTCATTGTGTACTTACGATCACACATTTTAGTGGAATGTCCGTACTTTACAACGGAACGTTGGCTTTATTTCACATCTTTTAATATGACTAACAACCCTTATTGGTAATGCTTTTAATTGTTCCAGCGTTTTTGCTTTTTTGAGGGATATTTTCATTATGTGTTATATTTAGTTTCACTCTTTTTGAATATTGTTATTTTATATTTGTTTTGGTTTTTTTTTTGTTTTTATCTTATTATATTTTTAATTTTGTTCGTAATTTTTACAACCGATGTTTTTTAACTTATTTTTGAATTTTTACACAGTTTTTATATTTAATGTTTATTTTTTCTTATTTATTTTTAATCTGGTCTTGTTACCATTTTGTCATTTTTCTTATTTATAGCTATTTACACTACTTTTACTGTTGTCTGTTATTTTATAGTTATGTCTATTTTATTTCATTGGCCTTTATACATTGTCTTGGTGCAGCTTGGTCTATAAGGCCCTTGCTCCATTAAACCGCACACAACCAACCAACCTACTCATGCATAGTCACTTGTACCTATTTAGTGTGTAAACATAATTTTACAATTACTGCTTTGTTCTCTCATTCATCAGTATACCTGCACTACTCATTTATTTATCATTTTGTCATGTAAGACTAAATTCCCACAATGTCTTTCTTTACACCCACAAATGCACACTCTTTATGAAAAATGTCATATACAAGTTCTTGTTTATTCTCTTTAAATTGCCTATTCACATTCCATAAATCAACTTGACATTCATAACTTATTCCATGTCTATGCTCATTGTGCTTTAAACATTTCAGTTGGATCATTTTTACCAGTTTTGACATTTTTATGTTTTGGAGATTGTGATTCAATTTTTCATATTGGGTTTTATTAAGACAGATTTTTATTAAGGCAATTTGTCAGCTGGAATGGCTAACTTCAAGCAGTTGTAATGGTATGCAACTTCTGACAGATTGCTTGAATGACAAAGGAATGGATCATTAGCAAAAGGATGGAACACATCTTAACAACATTATTGGGCTTCTAGGTAAACCAGTGTATTGGGGCCCTACTACAACCACTCAGAGGAATTAAAAGTAAATGGTCGATAATATTAAACATATATTTATTTTATTGGAATTTTAAGAAAACTGGTGTTAAAACATTAAAAGCATGCTGTGCAGTAACAACTAATCAACATGGTAACATTTGAAAAATATACAAGACTTGAAAATACATCAATAATACTCAGTAAGCCACAGATTAGATGGTAGAGTATGAAATTCATACGAACTTCTTATTATAACAAGCATTGGCGGCATTTCTTTTCAGAGAATTGCTTTATTATTGGCTTGAAGTCAATGATCTTCAGAATGTCATTTTCCATGCACATGAGTGAAATCCAAACGATGCTACCCAATGTGCTACGAAACATATTTTTTTTATAAGTTTCAGTCTTGAAAAAGAAGTTCTGTACAGTTGGGACTGTGTGGGTGGGGATACAGTTCAAACGATGCTACCCAATGTGCTACGAAACATATTTTTTTTAATAAGTTTCAGTCTTGAAAAAGAAGTTCTGTACAGTTGGGACTGTGTGGGTGGGGATACATGTTTCATTACATACGACCCGCCGTCTGTCCCGCGTGTCATAAGAGGTGACTAAAGGGTCCCCAATCTTAAGGTGTGAGCTACCGTGCTGAGAAGATGAATGGCGGAGGGAAAGAAGTCTTGAACAGTGCCTGTCAAGAGCTTGATCAACTCTTGGCAGATGAGGGAAACTTTCGGGTCCTTGTGTGGCTACAGGCGGGCCATGCTCGCATTGACATTTCACACCTGCCAGAGGTTCAAAACCTTGCATGGAGGAAAATTTAAATAAAACTTTAAAAAACGAAATTATCGGGCCCTCTTTCCAAGAGGTCCTGCACCGATGCCACAATTGCAAATCTTGATCAACTCTTGGCGGATGAGGGAAACTTTCGGGTCCTTGTGTGGTTACAGGCGGGCCATGCTCGCATTGACATTTCACACCTGCCAGTTCAAAACCTTGCATGGAGGAAAATTTAAATAAAACTTTAAAAAAACGAAATTATCGGGCCCTCTTTCCAAGAGGTCCTGCACCGATGCCACAATTGCAATTTCATCACCAACAGAAGCTATATATCCGACATGCCTTAGCCCATTCAGGGACAGATGTGCCTCTCGGTAAACTATCACCTTTCTTCATCGAAAAGGCTATTCATGGCATTTCTTCCGATGTTAAGAATATCAAAAAGCTCAGGTCAGGAGATTTGTTATTAGAGGTATATATGCCTCTCGGTAAACTATCACCTTTCTTCATCGAAAAGGCTATTCATGTCATTTCTTCCGATGTTAAGAATATCAAAAAGCTCAGGTCAGGAGATTTGTTATTAGAGGTCCACCACCAGAAGGCCAAAATTTTCTTAAAGTCCACCATGTTAGGAGATAAGCCGGGTTACCTTTTCATTACATACGACCTCAATTTATCATGAGGGGTCATTAGTGAGCCTGATCTTCTGGAATTAAGCGAGGAAGAGTTATTGAAGGGATTTGAAGCTGCAGGAGTCACTGTAGTCTGATGCATTACCATCTGCCGCGACAACAAAGAAATCCCCACTTGCAACATCATTCTCACCTTTAACATGCCAAAACTTCCAAGAAGTAACGGTAATAAACGCCGGTTATATACGTTGTAACATCCGCCCATATACAGTGGGTGGCCAAATTATTATACTCAACAAAATTTATATAAATATATTAGCTGTTATTAGAGGTCCACCACCAGAAGGCCAAAATTTTCTTAAAGTCCACCATGTTAGGAGATAAGCCGGGTTACCTTTTCATTACATACGACCTCAATTTATCATGAGGGGTCATTAGTGAGCCTGATCTTCTGGAATTAAGCGAGGAAGAGTTATTGAAGGGATTTGAAGCTGCAGGAGTCACTGTAGTCTGATGCATTACCATCTGCCGCGACAACAAAGAAATCCCCACTTGCAACATCATTCTCACCTTTAACATGCCAAAACTTCCAAGAAGTAATAAACGCCGGTTATATACGTTGTAACATCCGCCCATATATACCTAATCCTCTTAGATGTTTCAAATGCCAACGGTATGGACACGGGGCTAAAACTTGCCGTGGAAGGCTACTTGTTCAAGATGTGGGAAGGACAGCCACGAAGAGGAATGTTCTGCCGGTCCGTGTTGTGTAAACTATAGTGGAGAACATCCCGTATATTCTCCCTCGTTGTTTAGGAAGAAAAATTAAAGATAAAAATCCAGTTTAGCTACTTTTTTGTCTATTTATAACCTAAAAGATACAATTATTCACTATTTAATAAATCCACCCTTAGCATCAATAATGACTTTAATACGCCATGGCACGCTTATGATGCATCACTTCGCCACTTCTTATATCTCTAGATTGTTGTGCTAGACTTTAATAATTTTTTCTATCAATTCCCTTTAATTACTAATGATTTTTCTTTGGAAATTCTCTCTTAAGAACTTCCAAAATGTTCTCAATTGAATTCACGTTGGGAGAGTTCCCTGTCGCAGAATTGGCATTATGATAGAGTGCTGAATCATGCATGAATGTAAAATCATTATTTGGGAATTCTCCCTCGTGTCCAACATGGAAGGCCGAGAAAGAGATACAGACTGTCCGTGTCAATCAAAACATCTCTATTCAGAGGCTTGCAGACAGATTGTTCCTTTTCATCTCACAAAATCCTTCGTAGCTGCGGTTAAGACTAAGAGCAACTCTTGCATTAGGACCCAAACGGAGATCTCCTGTCCATCCAGAAAGTCCTTTTCTGAGTGGATAAGGAAATTAGATACGATACCTCAACTGGCTAAAGTCCCTTTTCATCTCACAAAATCCTTCGTAGCTGTGGTTAAGACTAAGAGCAACTCTTGCATTAGGACCCAAATGGAGATCTCCTGTCCACCCAGAAAGTCCTTTTCTGAGTGGATAAGGAAATTAGATACGATACCTCAACTGGCTAAAACGTCAGCATCAACAGCTACCGTTTTATCTTTTCCAACTGGACCCAAACCATTGACATCTCAAAGCACTAATATCAAAGCACAAAGACCTACGAAATGCATAGGCATCAAGAAAGTGTCTGCGAAAGATCTTAGCCAAGACCAAAAAGACAGCGGAGAGAGCTCCAAAGAAATGGAGGTAGCAAATCCTCCCACATCACCACAAGTCAAGGCACGAAAGAAAAAAGGGGGGACTCCTATACTTCCTCCCAATTAAACTCCTTAAATGTTCAATTCCATAAATCAATGGAATTATCGTGGGTTCCGCCACAATCTTGCTGACATCAGTCTATATCTTCTTTCAACCCATCCTGCCTTGCGCTCCAGGAAACACATCTTAAACCTGGAGATGCACTTTCATTAAAGAGATACAGCATTCATCAGAAAGACTTTAATCACGATCGTGCAAGTGGTAGTGTTGCAATTTTGGTGGCTCACCACATCCCATCTTTTCCAGTTTGCCTTAACACCAATCTACAAGCAGTAGCTATTCGTCTTTCTTTTAGTTTCACCTTCACGCTGTACTCCATCTACCTGCCACCTGACGAAAGGGTAGATGGAACTGATCTCATATCTCATCAATCAGTTGCCTACACCATTCCTGCTTTTGGGAGATTTTAACGGACACCACCACCTATGGGGTTCTGATAATATCAATCAACGTGGTAGGACCGTTGGAAAACTCCTATCCGATTACAATCTTTCCCTCTTCAACACCGGAATCCGTACCTATTTCCATGCGCTTTCCCGAAATTTTACCACCATCGATCTCTCGATCTGCACTCCTGACCTCCTACCAAAGTGGTACTGGCACGTCAGTGACCACCTACTTGGTAGTGATCATTTCCACATTTCTAACACTTCTGGGAGGTGGGAGCTGTCATTTATCCCGCCCGTCAAGATGGAGGACTGAGATTGCAGACTGGAAGCTTTTTACCAGTCTTGCTTCGATTTCTGCAGCTGCTTTTGGGTGATTTTAATGGACACCACCACCTATGGGGTTCTGATAATATCAATCAACGTGATAGGACCGTTGAAAAATTCTTAACCGATTACAATCTTGCCTTCTTCAACACTGGAATCCGTACCTATTTCCATGCACCTTCCTGAAACTTTACCACCATCGATCTCTCGATCTGCACTCCTGACCTCCTACCAAAGTGGGACTGGCACATCAGTGACGACCTGCTTGGTAGTGATCATTTCCCCATTTTTCTAACACCTCTGGGAGCTGGGAGCTGTCACCTATCCCACCCGTCAAGATGGAGGACCGAGACTGCAGACTGGAAGCTTTTTACCAGCCTTTCTTCGATTTCTGCAGCCATGGTGGAGACTACGGATATCGAAACGGCAGTTGAAACAGCATTATTGAAGCAGCTGAAACAGGCAGTTGAAACAGCATTATTGAAGCAGCTGAGATTTCCATCCGTAAAACGTCAGCAAGATTTCGAAAACACACTAAACCTTGGTGGAACGATGACTGCGAAGAGGCCCACAAGAGACAAAAGAAGGCTTGGGGTATTTTCCGCCGATACCCCACGCAAACAAACCTCATTGCCTTCAGACATGCAAAGGCCAACTTTCGAAAAATCCGACGTCAGAGCCAAAGGGATTTTTGGAGGAGGCTGCATGCATTATTGAGGCAGCTGAGATTTCCATCCGTAAAACGTCAGCAAGATTTCGAAAACACACTAAACCTTGGTGGAACCACAACTGCGAAGAGGCCCACAAGAGACAAAAGAAGGTTTGGGGTATTTTCCGCCAATACCCCACGCAAAGAAACCTCATTGCCTTGAGACATGCAAAGGCCAACTTTTGAAAGATCCAACGTCAGAGCCAAAGGGATTCTTGGAGGAGGTTCCTTTCTACCATCACGTCCTCTACTAGCTCCAATGTGGTCTGGGACAAGATTCGTAAGATCAGTGGGACATCGACATCACAACCTATCTCCATGCTCGAACATAACAGTAGAATTGTAAGCGACTATCAGGGTATTGCAGATCTTCTTGCTTCAACATTCTCATCTATTTCCAGCAACAGCAATTATCCTGATTCTTTTCGATCTTTAAAGTCGCGTGTGGAAAGTACTCCCCTGATCTTCAGACCCTCTACACCTGAAGATTATAACATCAATTTCACAATGATGGAGCTTCTCACATCTCTGAACTGTTCAGGCAACACTGCTGTAGGACCGGACTTCATCCACTACAGCATGTTGAGACATCTATCACCTGATTCACTCTCAAATCTTTTGCTTCTTTATAATCGAATATGGGCAGAGCATGTGTTCCCATCATCTTGGACTAGAGCTATTGTCATCCCTTTCCCCAAGCCAGGGATGGATCCCGAGAACCCCTTCCACTACAGACCAATTGCTTTGACTAGTTGTCTTTGCAAGGTACTGGAACGTATGGTGAACTATCATTTAGTTTATTATTTGGAGAGATTAGGCCACTTTTCTCCATACCAGAGCAGATTTCGTTCCTTTAGGAGCACAACAGACAATTTGAGATGTCCATTCGAGAGGCCTTTGTGAGACGTGAACATCTGGTGTCCATCTTTTTTGATATAGAGAAGGCTTACGGTTGGGCCTGCCGATTCGGTATTCTCTGCGACCTTCAACAATGTGGTTTGCATGGGAACCTACCGATATTTATCAGAAAGTTTTTACATCGACATTCCTTCCAGGTCCGCATCGGTTCTGTTTTATCTACTCCCCATATACAGGAGGAAGTTTTACCTCGAGGCTCTATTTTAAGTGTCACATTATTTGTTTTAAAAATCAACGCTATCGCAATATGCTTACCTCCATCTGTGAAATGCTCCTTGTATGTTGACGACTTACAGATCTCCTGCAAATCCACCAATATGAGGCTTATTGAGACACAGTTGCAGACTGCTTTAAATCAGATCACTAAATGGGTTTTCGTTTTCGCCACAAAGGACATTTTGCGTCCACTTTTGCCGAAGACATGGCCTCCATCCGGATCCGGAGGTCTTCCTAGCTAGTGTTCCCATTCCCATTGTGAATGAAGCCAAATTTTTAGGCATGATTTTTGATCGAAAGCTCACTTTCCATCCTCATCTGTTGCATCTTAAAGGGAAATGTACCAGAGCATTGAACATTTTGAAAGTTATCTCATCCTTGTCCTGGGGCGCTGACCGTTGTCAATGCTAAGTTTATATCGGTCATTGATCTGATCAAAGCGGCAAATAACGAAGAAAACTACGGATCTGTGATTTACAGTTCAGCTAGAGAATCCGCTCTTTGGATGTTAGACCCCATTCAACATCAGGCACTTCGTTTGTGCACTGGGGCATTCTGCACGTCACCTGTTCAGAGTGTGTATGTAGAAGCGTTTGAGTCTCCACTTTCCATCAGGAGGAAGCAACTGTCTCTTTACTACTACACCAAATTGAAATCTCTTCCAAAGAATCCTGCGTGTGGCAGTGTGTTATCAATCCCATGTTTTCTTCGTTATTTGCCGCTTCGACCTTCGTGTGTTCCAACATTCTGTCTGCGAATGTCAGACCTACTCAGTGAGCTTGATTTAGATACATCTTCCATCTTTCAGTCTGAACACACATCTATCGCCCCTTGGGATGCGTCCCCCATATCAGTAGATTTTCACCTTCATAGTTATCCAAAGGACTCCACTCCCGATTGTGTATATCAACAACTCTTGGCAGATTTTCAATATATGAATGCAGGCTTTTTCTCAATATTCATGGATGGATCTAAATTCAATGGCCATGTGGGATCTGCCGTCATTTGTGATGAGGAAGCTTTTCAGAACAGATCCCCACAATGGCTTCTGTGTTCACTGTCGAATTACATGCAATCCATCTTGCTCTAAAGCACATTAGAATGAAAGGCCACTGTAGAAGCCTCATTTATTCAGTTTATTCAGACTCTGATCTTGTTGAGATCTTCGCCACATTCTATACTTTTCCACATCAAGAAGCTTCTTTTCTGTCTCTCCAGAAGGGGATACACGATCAAGTTCTATTGGATCCCGGGACACGTTGGTATTCAGGGAAACAAACTTGCTGACATTGCTGCAAAGTCAGCCACCCCTCACTACTCTCATAATTGCAAAATTCCTTTTTCTGATTTAAAGACAGTAATAAAAGAAAAAATGATAGAAATGTGGCAGCATATGTGGGACGGACAGATAAACAACAAACTCCACGGATCAAGCCAGTCGTTCACATGGAACTCTTGCTATCGCAGGAACAGGAGACAGGAAGTCATCCTTGCTAGACTTCGCATTGGACATAGCCGACTCACGCATAGGCATCTTTTAATAGGCGAAGCCCAGCCTACTTATGACTGGTGTCACTGTGCTCTTACGATCAAGCACATTTTAACTGAGTGTCCTTATTTTAGTGCCAAGTATTTACGGCACTTTAATCAGTCTTTGTTTAATCTTACGGCCCTTATTGGCAAAGATTTTAATTCTTCAGGCCTTTTTGCCTTTTTATCGGAAATTTTTGTTTTACATCATATTTAATTGTTACTTTACGTTATTGTTAGCTGTTTTATTAGGAATATGACATTTTATAGCATTTTATATATATATTTATTTGTTTTTTTCCTCTATTGATTTTCTTTTAAAATGTTATCTTTGGCCATTTACACCATAGGTTATTTTTTCTTTTTTAGTTTTCGTTTTATTTGTTATCTTGTTTGTTGCATAAAATATCGTTAAGTACATTTTTATTTTATTTTACTTATTTTTGTTTTAAGTTTTACCTTGTGCCTGGTGCAGCTTGGCCTCTGAGGCCCTTGTGCCATTAAAACCAATCAACCAACCAACCCTCTTCAGTTAGACAACACAGGTTAACTGCAAAAAATTTACATAAATTTACTTAAAAAAACAACAAATTAATTTAACATATTTCAATTAAAAAATTATACTTTTAAATTACCTTAATTTTACAAGATTCTCCCACAAATATAATAAATCACAGATAAAAAATACTTTAAAATTTAGACAATTGTAAAATTGATGCAAATTCCTTTTTCAAAGTCATTAAGTAATTAACATGATAATAAGGAGATGCATATCATAAGATACAAGATTCATGTTAATTACTTAATGACTTTGAAAAAGGGACAAAACAGGACCTTATACCTCTCATATAAGCTTTATTAAAGCCATTAGATGAATGCATAAATGAAAGATATAGATGGGAGGATGTTAGAAAACAGCCAAAGAAGGAACCATAACAATTGAAGTAAGGACATATTAGCAAAGAGAGAACAGCGTAATCTAAGAGATACTAAAAGATGGCTAGAAAGAGAACCCTGACAATAATGAGAGAGGATAAAACCAAGAAAATGGTTCCTCTTAAAGTAGAAATACAGGGTGTTTACAAATGATTCATCGGGTTTTGGATGAGTGTATTTCACAAAGTATTACAAACAAAATAGTGATTGATACATTGTATGAAAAAGCACATTTTCGAGTTTCTTACACATCATTACAAATGTTCTATGTGCTCTCCTTGTGTTACATGACACACATCTATGCGGTAGTCAAACTCAGCCCATACACGTTCGAGCATGTCCCTGTCAATGTTTGCCAGTGCAGCAGTGATGCGATCCTGCAGTTCAGCCAGTGTTATCGGAAAAGGTGGTACGTACACATTGTCTTTCACGTATCCCCAAAGAAAAAATCACAAACTGTAAGATCGTGAGACCCTGGGGGCCATCTTAAGAGTGCTAAATCATCCTGCGCACATCGCCCAACCCACCTGTTTGGAAATTCCCTGTTTAGATGGCGACGCACTTCTCTATGCCAGTGAGGTGGAGCTCCATCTTGTTGGAATATGAAGTGTGGGTTATCAGCTGTCAGTCTCGGGAACAACCAGTCTTGTAACATGTGTAGGTACGTCATACCCGTCACTGTGTTCCCAGGAAAAAAGTAGGGCCCGTAAACATTGCTACAAGACACAGCACAGAAGACATTCACCTGTGGAGAATGTCTTTCAATCTCCACTGTAACATTGAGATTTTCCGTGCCCCATATGCGGACGTTGTGACGATTCACTTTACAGTTTAGGTGGAACGTCGCCTCATCACTGAACACCAGTCGGCGGGGAAATTTGTCATCTTCCATTGCTTCCTGGAAATGTTCACAAAATTGCCATCTGATGGAGTGGTCGTTTGGCCGTAAACGTTGCAATAGCTGTATGCAATATGGCTTCTGACGTAATCGCTTCCACAGAATTTTCCATACATTGGCTGAGGAATTCCCAGTTTGCGACTTGCATGCCGTGTGGATTTCTTTGGACTACGAAGGAACACATCTTGGATGCTCTCCACTGTTTCCTTTGAGACAGGTGTGTGAGGATCTGGAGAAAAGGGGCAGAAAAAGAATTGAAAAAAAAAAAATAGAGAAAGGAAATGAAAATTGAAATTGAAATTCCATTACTACCTACCTGACTCTGAAGCACGTCTAAGGTGGTCGGCGCCATGTCAAAAAGTGACCGATGAAGCAATGGCGCGCATGCGCCGGATAGAAGAACGTAAAAAAAATTTATAATCATTAAACAGAATTAACATCATTTATAAGCTATTAATATTCGTCTATATATACGTTAAATAAATAACTACGAAGATTGTTGATATCTTTTTATTTTCACTTAAATGTAAAAGCAACATTATGTAAATTAGTCACAGTATAAAGAGCGACCGACAGGAGGAGCGGGGTGTGGTCTTCTCCGATTGTTTGAAGGTGTGCGTCGTTGTTGTCTCATCATCATTCCCTGTCCTACGCCTGTGTCGTCTATGTTCTTCGTCACCATTAGATTAACAGAGTCCTGGACCGAACTAACATCATTTGTGTTGTGGACTAACCATTGGATTATCCATTTTTGTGTATTCGACGAGGACAGGGAACCTCTGAAAAGTAATCACCTTACAAAAAGTTTATTTTATTATTATTCATTGGGAAGACCAATATTAACGACGAATTTTACGAAAACTAACATAGTGTTAGTATTATTAATTAATTGTAAAGTATATAATTTTATGCTACTAATAAAAGTTAAGTTATTTAACAATGGAGCATTTTTTCTTTAACGTATCTTCATTGACCCATTGGCTGGAAAACCATGAAGTTATAATCAAGATCAGCGCCGAATCAAGGGCGGACGGGGCACGGTGCCTGAATCCTTACAGGTGGTCGCCCGGAGTTTTTTCCTTTACAGAGGCAGCCTGTGTCCTTAAACTGTCGATACCATCGCAGAATGGTTTGGTGGGTTTGTGGTTGTATGTTGTACTGTCTTCGGAACATACACTGCACGGTGGTGACGGATTCTGTCTTCTCATATTGCAAGACACAAAATTCTTTCTGTTGATTAGTCACCATTTTGCAAACTGTTATCACCCTGCCACCTGGTGAGTCAAAACGGAACCTGCAATGTCAAAAACAAAACTTTAAAGTATGCTCTTTCGATTGGTTATTAGTACAAATGGGTGGGCATTATATTTTTGAAACTATAAGACGTCAAAACCCGATGAATTATTTGTAATCACACTGTATATAGAAAATACTTAAACGAATATATATAATAATCTGAGGCTAAGGAGCTAACACATGACCCTATGAAAACTCTTTTAGGAAAGTTGAGAAAATAAGGAAAGACAAAAAAATTGCAGAGAATCTTTCAATCTAGAAAAATTAGCAATCCAGCATGTCCCAGATTAATTGGATATTTAAAAACGCATAAGAAACCATACAAAATAAGCCCAACTGTAGAAAAGAGATGATCACCTCTATACAACCTAGAGAAATAAGTAGCCAAATGGTACATGAGAAATATGAAAGGTTATGACAGCACTGTTCATTCATCAGAATAATTTTTAAGAAAATTGCAAAGTAAAACATAGAAACAGGACAAGTAATGGCAACAATGGATTTTCAGAGCTTATACCCATCTCTAAACTTACCTCCTGTATGCCACCTGTTTTATAAATTTCTGCTAGAAAAAATCCCCAATACAAAAGCTTTGGCAAAAAGTCTTAGGAACCTGACCAATATTATATGTTACAAATCACATTTTCAATTTGAAGGTAAATTCTACAAACAGACAAGAGGAGTACCCATAGCTGGCGTATTTGCTGAATTGGTTCTAAGATATATAGAAGAGGCAAAAATGAATGAATTAAAAGCAGAAATAATGCTCTAAACTAGATATATACATGATGTTTTCATCATATGACAGAACCAGTCAAAGTCTGAGAAACTCATAGACTCCTTCACAAATCAAACCAATGACTAAAATTAAAATTAGAACAACAAAATAGCATGACCATACATTTCTTAGATGTACAAATAATATTAAACAAAGGGAAATGCATAACATCTGTATTTAGAGAACTGGCATATAAACTTGTCCTCATTCCATCATGGTCAAATGACCCTTACACCTATAAATGTTTGTCATTCTGTACCTTCTTCAGAAGGATTTTTATACATTGCATAGAAGATTGAGAGAAATAAAGAATATGAAAGAACAACTATTTAACTAATTGCCTTTTTAATAATATTCCTTTAAATAACAGCCTTAAACTGCAGTTGAAAATAAATAACTATAAACTCTTTAATGAAACATTTTCGGTCACTACACAATCATCTTCAGCATTAAGAATGGTATACAAAAAATTTTTTAGTTTTCGAACATATATCATATAATAGAATATACTTTTAAAATTTGTTATCATGATAAATGTTGTATTAACAGAGATTATAGTCATGATAAATTTTAAAAGTATGTTCTATTATATGATATATGTTCGAAAACGAACTAAAAATTTTTTTGTATTCTGTTCTTAATGCTGAAAATGATTGTGTAACGACTGAAAACATTTCATTAAAGAGTTTATAGTTATTTATTTTCAACTGCAGTTTAAGACTGTTAATTAAAGGAATATGAAAGAATTATAGACTATAGAAAAAAGCATGGATATTCGGTCAATTTCATGAATGAGATATATAAAAGAGTAAGGAACGTATATGAGAGAGCAAGTAATGGAAATAATAGTAACAAAATAGAAAGAGACATGAACAAAGAACAAACAAGCAGAATATGTGGCTCTACCAGTAGCAATGGCCAATATGAAAACAACTAAAAAAGATGCTAAAGAGCATAGAAAGTCCGGGTTTAACCCTGGGCTTCCTCTCGGGTTACAATTCGGCTGGGCTTGTAGAGATTCACCCTTATCCGTCGTACTAAACGTTATATGAACATGAAACTTCTTCTGTTCAAACCAGTCTAAAATGTTATCTATTATTTCAACAAATGACTCCATAATTATTACTCAAAGTAAGTCTTTTTATTAAACTGACAAATAAGAAATACAAACTATACAACCTGACTTGTCCTGACTTCTTTAAAAATCCAGTTAAATACAACATAAGTAATCTTCACAAAATTCTAAAGTTGGTTGACCACTTATCAACAATTCTCAATCCACACACATCAATCTCAGGGCAGAACACCTGGCCCTCTAGTGTTAGCTGTTTTATCCAGTACATCAAATTTGCATTTCCTTCATCAATACTATTACAATAAATTAACTTACTAACTAATAACATACAGTTCTCACAATTAATTTTCTGGTTATTATTTTTAATGTAACATTCAAAATTTATCATTACTATAATAAACACCATATCTAAGACGACAAAATGTTTACTGCAACACATCCACCATGGCCGTCCACGCCCACTCAACATTGACAACAGGTAAGGTGAGCTGTTCTCGGCTTTTCTAGTCTGTTTCACGACACCCATCTCTATAACCTTCACAAGCAAAGCAAAAAGATGGCATATAAAAGAAGACCAATAATATTTGGAAGGTTAAGAAATATCAGAAAGCATAAAGCACTACTAGCAAGGAAGATATTTATTGCCATAAAACGTTTTCGGACCCTTTCCTGGTCCCTCTTCAGTATACAGCTTTCGTCACATTAAGAATATAAGAATAATTTAGAACAACAGGGAAAAGCGTTTTCAGTTATGTGGCATTCTAAGAATTCAAATATTTTTAAAATTACAAAATCAAAAAACAGAATATTTTAACATCAGTATAAATATACATTGTAGTCTAATAACAATAATTGCAGAAAAAACTTAGATTATATAGTTTAAAGATATAGAAGTATATTAAATATAAAACTTAATAACTCATAAATAAAATATATAAAACACATAAAAATATTAAGAGTTCATATATTTCTAGAAAACGTTTTATGGCAATAAATATCTTCCTTGCTAGTAGTGCTTTATGCTTTCTGATATACAAATAAAGCAAGTGGTTTTTATATGACTGTTCAGGTTAAGAAATGATAAAGACATACAACCAAAGTCTAAAAAGTGGAGTCTACTAGGTCTCACTAATAAATGACTGTAACAATATAGAACAATTCTATATAGGGTCTGACTGGAAGAAATTTAAATGATAGACTAGTGGAACATAAGAATGATGTCAAGAAAGGTAAATTGATAACGGCACTAGCAAGATTAGCTTACAAAGAGGACGTAAAAATAAAATAGGAGGAAGCTAAAGTCATAAAGACATGCAATACAAAATCCGAAAGTCTCACATATGAAACAATTGAGATATTGAGATGAATGAAGCAAAGCAATATTATTAATGAACAGCCAACAAAAAGTGTGTCAAAAACATAGCACTTAGCAGAAGAAAAGGATTTTTGAGCTTTAAAGTGCTAAATAAAATTTAAGAATCACTAAGAAACACAAACATTGGCAATCAACATTCTACTACTTTATAACCATAGTAAAATGAAATGCACAATCCACAAATTATTTTTAATTTAAATTTATAAAAATTATTTAATTTTATTCTTTTACTATTATTTTCTATAATTTATAATTTGAAATATTTGTTCTAGAATAGATAAATGTTCTTTGTAAAATACGTTGATTAATAGTTCTTGATGTACTGAGGAGAGTATGGAAGTACTAAAAACATTTTACTGGAATAAAATGTGTTTTTGTTTTTAGTGAAAACAAACTATTCCTACTCAATTAAGTGCTAGTTTATAAAATACTGATCAGTAAAGATAGACAAGAACTGAAGAAAAGGTCTCAAAGTAGAATATTATTGATTGATTGATATAGAATTTTTTTCTATCAGTCTACAAGTACAGGCCAAAAAGTTCTTATCTTTATCATAATGCAGATGTGCTAGGAATGAAATTTGGGACTCCAACGCTTTCTTTTCTACATATCCATTTCCTAGGGCCATACTTCTTGTACCTGTGGAACAATTGTTTAATCCCATTTTTGTAGGAATCATTAGTAATGTAGATTTAATGAAAAACCAGCTCTCTACAGTGATAATGATCTCCTCATTACTAAAGAAACTTCCTTGCTGTAAATGTTTTTTCATATTTCAAAACAAGAATTATGGGAAAATACAGGGAATGGGACAAAGTTTCATTGCCATATTTGTGCAGAAAAGTAACTGTTTTGTAACTTGGTATGCAGATGCAGCTAGCAGCAATACACCTTTTGATAGCAAACCACATTTTTTTTATATTGTCTGTAACTTATAGCAGGTACCTGTAGTATGGCCCCTGTTATTGTAAATAACAGGGGCCATACTACAGGTACCTGCTATACTACAGGTACCTGCTTACTCTTTTTGTAAATACTCTTTCAATATGACACCTTTGCTGTCTCTTAACACAGATAACATGACTTTGCTGGATGGCCCTCTCTTGGGTTATTATGTAGGCTGATGCAATCAGATTTGAATTTGCATTTCTTGGTATGATTTTTTCAACTATTCCTCCCATAGTTTCTATGCCAAGTGATAAAGGCAAAACGTCCAAGTAGGATGATGCAATCATATTTGAATTTGCATTACCATTATTTCACAGTATCACATGATGGACATTCCTCACCACAAACATCTAACATCTCTTTGTAGATTGTTTCTGCAGTTTTCCCTTGAAGATGGAGGAACAAGTATCACAGTTCAATACTTAATTTAGTCCAGCATGACACTTTCTTCTATAATGCTTCTAACTCTGATTAAACAGGATCTGTCAAAATAAAAAAGGCATGCATATTAATAAGACAGTACCTATTATTATTTACAATTACAGATCTATAGCACACATACAACATGGTTAGGGTAAGAACTTTTTGGGTTCTCCTTGTCACATATTTTTAAATTAGCATTTTTACCAATGGAACATGACTTTTACCTTTTTAAAATCTGGCATATTTTAAAATCCAGCATTTCTTGGTCACCAAGGCTGTCATATTTTTATTAGTTTATTGTTTATTAAATTCTAATACTAAATTATTTCCTTATGAAAATATTTGATATGTTAAATTAATTAATGATTATTACATTTTTTTAATATAAATTGACATTTTCTATATGCAATTTTTTCTTTTTAGAATGCCCAAAGGGAAATGGTCTTGTCCAAGCTGTAATCATAATAAAGTAAGAAATTTTTCTTTTCATAATGGTGATAATTGCCATGTTTATAATGAAAAATTATTAAAAGTTATTATTCTATTTACTCACACATATGACACACAAAGTGAAGTTGTGGAATAAAAAAATTTGTCTTGGAAGTATTCCTAAACTACATCATGCTGTTAGGAAGAGTGAGTGCAGTTGATTTGTAATGATCAATGAAATATTCAGGTTGAGTCATGCAAATTGTGACATCATGTTATAAAAATAGTTAAAGTTTAACATATCTATAACTAAAAAAAATTTTCTTAATTGTAGAGATTTTTTTCATATAATTTAAAAAATGTTTATGCTTTAATTGTTCAGAAAAAGACTATGATGTAGCATACTTGGAGATACATATGATATGAAATATAAGATATATATCTAGTTCTAAGACATTTACAAAGTTTATTTGAGGTTAAAGAATGTGTGTAACAAATTACCAGTGTAGTAGTAGTAGTAGTAGTAGTAGTAGTAGTAGTAGTAGTAGTAGAATAGGGAGGGGCCTATTTAGCAGATAGTGACCATCATTGGTCTATTGTGCACCCCCAATCAACTCATCCCAAAAGAATCAACATTGGTTATTGTGCACCCCCAATCAAATCATCCCAGAAGAAGGCGTAGAATAGGGAGGGGCCTATTTCAGCCCAAGCACCGCGATCAACATTGGAAATAGGGAGGGGCCTATTTCAGCCCAAGCACTGCGACCAACATTGCCAGGGAGGGGCCTGTTTCAGCCCAAGCACTGCGACCAACATAGGTCTATAATTACCAGTGTAAAATAATTCCTAATTATTGCTATTTTATGTATTTTTTTATTTTTATGTAAAATCAAAAAAAAATTAATTTGAGAGGTCTTTAAATTTATGATATTATGGTAAGGATGAGGGAGAAATCAAATTTGATATAACCAAAATGACAAAGAGGAGGGAGAGGATCAAAAAGTGTTCAAAATAGCATGATGTATTTTATGAATACTCTCATGACCGATAGAAATCATTACATACGTACATACATACATACATACATACATACATACATTCATTCATTCATTCATTCATTTATTTTTATCCATTTTTAAAGAAAGTTCCAATATCACTCATTTATGTATTGGTAAGTGATATATTAATCTGTGTAATTGCTTCAGTACATATAACATCCTAAATTATTTTTATTATATAACATACAATTTATATGTATAATAAATTCTAAACTAATCTTAACCTTTAGCGCTCCACTGCCTGGTGTGACCATCACGCCTCTACCCCTCCTGCACTCCAATCACTGGTCACATCAGGCAAAGTTCAAAACCCAATAACTTCGTTATTTTTGCCTAAATCGAGAAAAAATGGTTAAAATCTCAAATTCTATCATATTTTTCTTTTTTCTATCGTATTATTCAAAAATTTGATTTTACGTTGATATTTTAATAAATTTTTAATTAACCCTTTAATTTGAATCCAATCCGAATCAATTAACACATTTGTGATCTTTGCACTCCCAAAAATTCAAGAACAGTTTGTTCGAATTTGTCCGACTTGCTCTATCATGTTCCACATTTCCTTCTTAGTTTATCCTTAGATTTTTTTACAGATATCTTTATCCAGTAAATTAAAATTTGGGAAAGTTCTTTTTTACAGATATCATAATCCAATAAATTATAATTTGGGAAAGTTTGGCCTTTTGTAAATAATATGCTAGATATCTTGATCCAATAAATTATAATTTGGGAAAGTTTGGCCCTTTGTCATGTTCCACATATCCTTCAGATTTTATCCTTACTTTTTTTTACATTTTATCATGTTCCACATTTCCTTCTTAGTTTACCTTTACTTTTTTTACAGTGTTCCACATTTCCTTCTTAGTTTACCTTTACTTTTTTTTACAGATAGTCCAATAAATTATAATTTGGAAAAGTTTGGCCCCTTGTAAATAATATGATTTTGTTGTTTTCCACAAACAAAATTCGATAAATTAGTTTTATTTAAAAATATATAAATTTCTATTTATCAGAGAAGCAAAGCAACCAATACCATACTTGACGATCAATGCGGCAGTTGGCATCCTAGATTATGGTGGGAAATATCCAATGGTTTTCTAAATCAGTTGATTGTTTGTTTACATTAGTTATATTTTAAATATAACACAAAAATTTAAATAATAAACTAATTTTTGTGTTATCTGCAGTTGAAACAAGTAATTTATAGACCAGGGGTGAATAATTATTGTCAAACAGCATCCATCCAAGGTCAACTACATGACCTCAGGCTATGGTCTAGTTACATTATGTTGACTATGGGGAGAGCCGTGACAATCTATCCCCTTTGTTTGAAAATGCTATTATTATTATATTTTAACTATTTTTTGAAAAATTAATGACTTAGAATGACAAAATACAGAGAAATAATTCACCATCTGCCATTTTTAAAAGGCACTGAGACAAATCTTGAGTAAAAAACATATAAAAAGCGATAATTTATCAAAAGTCACCAGACTGAGAGCAGAGAAAGATCTAACCATGAATGGCTCCATAGTGTGGATCGGACCTAAAAGCTCATCTACTTACCTATCAGCAAAAAATTCTTTAATATTTATATGATATAAATAATTTATTTGATTTCAGAGGTCATGTTTACATTTCTTTATATAAACAAATCATTATTTAATCATAAATTGTTGATTTTGTTGACATTTATTTAATTTCATTATGGTCAGATTTCATTGTTGAGAACAGAATGTCTGTTTTTAACATTATGTTTATGAAAATTGATTCTTGATTTATGAATTCATACTTTACAAATATATTTCAAGAACGAATTACCTTATATAGTTGAGAAGTACCTATATTTAGTTTAATATGGTATATTTATTTATGTACATCAGGTTGGATAGACCTATTCTTAAAATTTTAAAATATTTATATTCACTCATTAGTGCAGTGTTAGTGTTCCATGTCCTCAAAATTCTGATATTAATGCTGCATGATTATGCATTTTAGAAAGTATTCTTATTGGCCCCAACTTGATATCAAGTTGGGGTATACTAGGAGCTGTTGTTTATTTTAAAATTTTTTATTATCCATCATTAGTACCATAAATTGCCAAAGTTCCAATGTTAGTGCTATATAATTGCTTGTTTTATAATTACTTTTTTAAAAAATATTTTATTACGTGATATCTCATAACAGAATATAATAGTTTGTGCCTAGTTTAATGATCACTTTATATTTATTGGCATTTTCTCTCTATTGCTATATTTGTTTCAAGCAATTGAAACCATACTAGGGATGTTATAATATCAAACTTTTCAGTCCCAATATTGATATCTGTATTAACAAAATTATACATTATTTACAGATTCAAAGGTTAAAAATATTTTTTTTGAACGTAATCTATTTTATTGCTTAAAGATTTAGTCATATTTTTGTCCTCTATAGGCAAGCTTCAGTGATATAAGAAATAACTTGAAAAATCAATGATTATTTCAGTTCAGAAAACTATACCCTTAATGATAACAAAGATCTTTCAAACAAAAACAAATTGTACTATTGAATAATTAATTTCAAAAAATAATAATTTTTTCAGTATGTGACAAATTTTTTGTGAAAAACTTTATTCAGACAGAAAATAATTTTATAATGGTAAGGTAATGTTCATTAAGCAATATATAAATATATTCAAATTCTTAATTCAATATATCTGTAAATGAAAATAAAGATTTCTTGAAAAAAATAATAAAAATCAAGACCTTACTAATACAAGAGAAATAACAGAATCTTTTAGTGAAAAACAAACTAATCAGATTATTTTTCATTTTGAAATACAGATTTTTATAGTCTTTACTTGAAATACTGAATAATCTTTGCATAAGAAAGCAAAGACTATTCAGTGAATTTTCAGAAAGATTTGATCTGAGTTTGGTGAAGTACAACCCTGCTGCTGAAAATGCCTTTCAGATTCTATAGTTGTAGGCTTAATTGAAAGTAATGCATTATAGAGCTTGTCTAGATTTTCTCTTTTTTTTTTAATACTTCAAAGCTCTTAAGGAAATATAAGCATATGGCCATATTTCTAATACTGGTATTGTCTCTTTGGTACTGATACTGATTTGCTATATTTCATACTAGTATTTCAATATTGGTATTTGGCCCTAGTGCGTGTGTGCGTGTACACGCATGCACACACAATCACACAATTTAGTATTACATAAGTACAGATAACATACCGTATATACTCGAATATAAGCAGATCCGTGTATAAGCCAACTCCCCGACTTCAGAGTTTAAAAATTGGTAAAAATGCGTAACCCATGTATAAGCCTACCCCAGACTTTAGCTCTTAAAATTCAATAAAAATTTAAAACTGATAAATTACATGATCTTTGATTTTTAGTTACCAATATATTAATGCCATTTGCCAAAATAAATATTTTATTGAGACTTTAAATATATACATATAAAATAAATTTTATAATACAAACTCCAATATATAATTTAAAAAGTAAAATTTTACGTTACCCGAAGCGATCGAGCACATCGCGCTGCCGACTCCAACCTGTGTGTGTATAAGTGCATCAGATAGGTGACACCACGTTGCCTGATGCACCACGACACAGAAATTCTCAACAACAATTCAACTAAAGTGATCCAGCACATCACACCTACATAAGATTCTCGAATTACTGTTGAGAATTTCTGCGTCGCAGCATCGTCTATCTGATGCACTTATACAAATGCAGGTTGGATTCGGCGGCATGACATGCTCGATCACATCAGGTAAAGTAAAATTTTACTTTACTCCGAAACAAGATTAATGTCGATGTATGATATTGTTGTTAGGATGACGTCGTTTCAGAAAATTTCAAGTTAATGAATAGCATTAAATTTTGATAGTTTATATAAAAATATTTTCTTTTTATTGTTGTTATTGAATAACTGTTTTCTTTTTTCTAAAAAAAGTTTCATATAAGTATCCCTCAGTAAAAATTCCATTGGAATACGTCTACGTCACATGGCTCGCAAGAAACTGTTGGAAGTTTCATTATCCCTTACATTGTATTTTGTCTAGTTGAGTTGAGTTATCCTATTTAAATCTTTGATCATATTTTAAAATGAGTGGATCATCCTAACAATGATGTCATAACACCGTTAGATGACGTGTGCAATGTGATTTCTAGACATTAAGCATGCAATTTCGAAGTTTTGATTTTGCTTACGATGAACTTTTTTGATAGATTATAAAGTTATTTCGTGCGATTTCGAAGTTTTGATTTTGCTTATGATGAACTTTCTTGATAGACTAAAGTTATTTTTCAGTACATATTTTAAATAATTATTTTTTCGTTATTTTAAATATTATTTTTTTAGTTACTTTTTAATCTATTTTAATTAAATCATGGATGAGTTAAATATAATAAGTATTTATGGATTTCTGGCGAATGGATTAAACATTTTTAATTTATAATAAGTAATTGTTTGTTGATTTCATTAGATATTAGTTCAGCGTTTGACAGGGCATGGGTTCTTAAAATCTTATACAATTTATGTAGACATGGGTGTCCATTGACTACTGATTACTTCTCAAGAATACAGGTTACATTATTATACAATAACAACACAACATAAAAGCCAAATAGTAAGAAAAATCGTTTAATCAAAAACGTTTTCGTTTATCCGCGTTGCGTTGTATCGGACAGCATGGCGTCGCCTATTTGATTACAGTATATACATGCAGGTTGGAGTTGGCAGCGTGATGCGCTTGATCGCTTCAGGATAAGATAAAATTTTACCTGGTATTGTATTAAATGAATTATTGCAAAATTTCCTTCCTGGTCTTCAGGAGACGTTCAATAACTTATTAACTAAAGTAAGAAGTGTATATTAGTCATTATACAATAACATTGCACACACATGTGACATCTCTATGGGTCGTCCACGGGGATCAACCTGTGGACTAGGCTTCTAGAATATACTTATGAATACTATTTTTGACATTAAGTTGCTGCAGGGATGTAATATTGTCTGTTTTGCCAATGACTGCTTAGTGACCATTGAGGATAACGACTTTGGATCTCTCGAAAGAAAGGGGAATTTAGTCCTTCAGAAAATTTTTTTTGAGGAAATAAAAAAAAACCTCTGCTTATACACGAGTATATATGGTATATACTGGAAATCAGGTTATAACACGGATATGGAAAAAAGTTTTTAACGCAGATTTTGAACCAAGTGAAAAAGAACATGAGTAGTAGTGGAAGAAGCACAGAGGAATCCAGAGGCAATGAAAATAACTTTATACCTATACCATTTCACCTAAAAAACTTAGGAATAATGAAAACATTAGCAAAGAGGAAGAAAGGATGCCTAGCACCGAAGAGAGCTCCGACGATATTTAATGTACTGTGGAACGAGAAAGACCCACTGAAACAATTGGAACACAAAGGGGTGTATAAGATTCCTATTACGAATATGCAAACAAGTGAGGAATCGGCATATGTAGGAGTTATTACAAGAACACTAGCCAAACAAATGGACCAGCATAAGAAAGACATTGTTCAAGCTAAACTCACCACATCTTTAGCTACAGAGGCCTATAGTAACAGTATAATTATCTCTTGGGACGGTGCAAAGCTAATAAAGCCAGTTCTGCCGCAAACACAGCCGATAATAACGGAATCAATTGAAATAATAAAAAGGAAATTTTCAGAAAACCTAATCAATGATAGAGTTGCTTGGGAACCCCCAGACATGGAAATATGCTTTGGACAAAGAAAAATGAAGTAAAAGTAGAAACAGGTTGGAAAGACTGTAAAAATGAAATGATATACCACTTTAAGACTTTATTGTGCTGATTCTTTCATTAATTATAAATTGGGAAGAGGAAAATAAGTTGAAGTTTAATCTGGATAAGACTAATCTGATATTAATTTCACAAAAACACAAAATTACCTACCCTGTTATCAGGTTTAATGGAACTGTTTTAAATTACGTTAAAGAATTTAAGTATTTAGTGTGTAATCAACAAAAATCTATCTTGGGAAGTATATGTTCTGCACGTCCTCAGCAAAACAGAGGCTAAACAAACTTACTATGTTCGCAACACTACATTGGGGCTTAAACTCGAACATAACTGAATCTATTTATGAGGGAGTGGTCATACCTCAGCTGGCTTATGCATGCCCAGTCTGGGGTATTTTCTGGATAAAATTAAAATAAGGGAAGTTCTTTTGAAATTTCAGTGTCATATTTGTATTAAGATTATTAAGGGCTATCGGACTATATCTAGGAACTCAACCATTCTGCTGTCAGGGAAGATACTGCTTGATCTTCTCTTAAGGGAAAAATGTCAGTTGTACTTTACGCTTAATTCTGGTAGGTTAGAAATTGATGGGAAAGATTTTAAGGTGAAGGTTCCAGCTGATTTCCGATCATTCCCTCATCCATCTTACAATAATGTTGATTATGTAATATCTTACATGGAAAGTGACAAGTGTTACATTTATACAGACGGCTCCAAATCAAATGACGGGGTGGGGTCAGTTTTTTGTGTTATCTGAGGTAGGGAGGTTTTACAGTGTTCAGATTTTAGAGTTAATTCTAACTGTACTATAGTTCAGGCAGAATTACTTGCAGTCTTAGAGGCTTTGAAATTTATAGAAGCAGAAAACTTACATGACATGATTATTTGTATGGATTCAACTGTTGTTTTGAACTATATTCGATATCCAAAAATTAAAACTAAACTAGCTTTTAGCATATTCAAGTGATTTCAAAATTGTGTCACTTTTTACGGGACACGTGTTTCTTGAGTAAAGGGGCACTCTGCCTGTCTGGGGAACGAGCTGGCTGACACATTCGCACGCGCTGCACATTTAAACAAAGACACCTCTTACAATACCCTTCCTGCTACATATGTTAAAGGTTTTCTCCGCGAGCAATCAAGAGCCAGCTGGTCAAGTAGATGGGAATCAGATAAGAAAGGCGAAATTACTCATAAATTTTTTCCAACTCTTAATAGTCGATTAATATACACATCGGGATTTTTCATTGCAGATTAACGGTATTCTTAACTCAGCATGGAAAATTAAATTTCTATTTGAATAAATTCAAAATTCGTATTCTCGATGTAACTGTAATTGTGGGGATGATGATACCGTGGAACACATTGTTTATGACAGCTTCTTTGATTATGGCGGAGAAAGCTGATAACACATTTCCATGAACAACTACTCATACCCTGGCCAGTCCCATTACATATGCTTTTTAAAAATCAACAGACTGCAAATCTCACTGAATCATTCTTCATTGAATCCTCAATAAAATATGGTCCAGCAAACAGCATCATTTAGAACTTCCTTCTTTTACATAAGGAAAATCATGTTTCTTGGGTCTGAGAGTTGGTTGTTTCTATCTACTTATTTCTGGCATTGATTTCTTCTTCCCCGTGGGGTAATCCCATGGGTAAACTGGGATTACCTATGGTTTGAACTTTTCTTTTCCACTCATACTCCATCTGCTATAGATATAGCAGTCAGGATTGGATAATTGGTACTCGTTTATAAATTGTCTTTTCCTTCTATTTCATCTCTCAGACTTACTCATTGTTTCTAAATTGTCTTTTCCTTCTATTGCAACTCTCAAACCCTCCTATTTCCCATAATGTGCCACCCTTCTCTTACAGTTCACACATTTTGTTTATTGGTTTTTCAATAGAATACATTGAGCAATTGGGATTTTCTATTAAGTTGTGAAGTATTATGCTAAGTTCAGTTTTTCTGATTCTTTCAGTTTTGAGGACTGTTATTGGTGTTTTTATGTTAAGATTGATTTTGATGTGTTTCCCTAACAGCTTTGGCGGCTGTTATTGATGTCCCTCGGCTTTCCTCTTGTTGAGGTTCTTCCGATAGGTTTTTGTGTTTCTTTTTTCAGGGTCATTATTGTTCACGGTTTCTGAGGTTTTCTTTTGTTCTCTTTTTTTTTTTTGATATTCTTGTTTCCTTTTGTTTCCTCATGTTAAAGTTGACTTAAGCCTTCCCAAAAGTTTTTGTGATGTTTCCACCTGCTTCTTCAATTGGTTTGACTTATCTAGGGCTAGTTGTTTGTTTCTGCAGTGTTTCCTATTGTTTGCCTGAACTATTTAATTTAGCTTGCATTTGTGCTTTCATTTATTTGTGTTTCCAGCTGTTTCCCAGTATTTCTCATTGCTATTTCTTGTATTTTTGATTGTTCAGTAGTTTTCTTTTGATTCTAGCATGTTTTCAATTGTTTACCTCTAGTTCTATTGTTTGATGTCAGATTTCCAATTTCATTGGATATAATGCCAGTTGTATAGAGTGAATGTGTTTGTGTGAATGGATTCTTATTTCCAAGCAAATTGCCTCCTCCGGTGCACTTTAGCTGTTGGTTTATCTCCAATGACGTACTTCCAAGGTTTTTCCCGATGGCTGAGGTGCGTCGGTGGTATGTCTATCCCCACATTTTCTTTCTTGTGGGAGTGGAGATATCAGAATGCTTAGGTTAGGTCTGGTTGGTATTACTGACACCTTCTGTCGTATCAATTCTTTAGCAGAGTGACTGTGATATGTTGATTATAGATATACGTCTAGTCCTAAATTACTAACACACTAACATTTTATTTAATTAAAAAATAAAAAAATAAAATAAATAAAAAAATATTAGTTTTAGGTATTAACATAGTTATAAGTCTTTTACTAACTTAA
>AYEL01023132.1:0-12182 GCA_000484575.1 Olivierus martensii
TTCTTGTAAGGATCGACTATTGTTGGAAGCTTGTATCGGAGGTGGAGGTATTAGAAGTTAAGTAGTATTTAAGGTTTATTCCTTTGTGGAAATTTTTATAGCTGAATTGGATTAAACAAGGTTTGTTGATTATTTGATTGTTGCTTTATTAGAGTTTCAATAAAGCATTTATTAACACTTTTGTACGTGTTTTAGAGTCTAAATTATAATTTTTCATTATTTAACTTGTTTTGAGAAATTCTTTAATTATTAGCGTCTAACTTGTTTTTGAAGATTTCTTCACTTTCTTAGTGTAAGTTCTAACATCGTTTGTTCATTTTACTTCTAACACTTAATCGGCACTTTTAGTTTAAGTTCCAATTTCTGGTTTTGTTTCGTCAGTTAGACGTTACATTGTGTTAGACTGTTTTTGTAATTAATTAGTTTTAAGATAGAACTTAGCTTAAGACCTGAGCTCAGGCCGAACTCTGGATTGCAAAGTCGTTAGAACCATTAGACTTAGTTTATAATTAATAGTATTGATTCATTCTAACCCGTGACTTTGCACATATATGTCTCTGGTCTTTATTGTTTGTGTGTGCAACTATCTGTTTTTGCTGCAGCAAATTAGTGAATTAAGAATTAAGAAGAGGAGCATGTAGGGGGTAAGAAGGGAAGGCACAGATTCGAAAATTAAATATGAATTGATTTCTAAAACCTATTTGAATCCCAAAAATCCAAGCCCCAGTTTAATCTATCATCCCCAAAACAATTTTGATCCCCTTTTTGAATGTATGCGACTTTCTTCCCGTGTTGCGTGCGCAATCAAAACATGTGACAAGTAAAGTCGAATCTTGCCAATAATTGTTCATAAAAGTTTTATACGCTCAGCCCTCGATTTACACGGTAGATACGTTCCTGGAAAAATCATGCAAACCAAACCATGTAAACTGAGTCACAGAATTCATACAAAATAGAAGGATATGTTCAATTAAACTGTAAACCATGTAAATCGATCTAAAGAAGATAATGAAAAGTCAAGGATATGTTCCTTATAACCATGTAAAATGAGATAAGGATTAAAGGAAAAAAAGGGGATTGGTTCATTAGTTTTTAGAGACAACTTAATGCTTATACTTTTTCAATTTATTTTTGAAAATGGAAACATAAACATTAATTAGCATTGAATACGGTACAAAAAAAATTAACAATATTCCATACAAATAAAACAATAAAAGCATTTAAACATAATTAGGCGAGCTGCAAGCGTGAGTTGAGTTTGGTTGAACTGCAAGACTTGGACAGTAAAAGTTAATAGTGAGCGTAAATTGTGAAAGCGAAAATGGACTAAGAAGAACTGTGAGTTATTCTGTTTAAAGACATAGATTAGTGTTGTATGAGATAATTATCGGATTGTGAATTTAGTTATAGTGAAACAACATTATTTTGTTTTGTGTGAATAAATTGGACTATCGATTTAGTTATAGTGAAGCAAGATTGTTTTGCATTGTGTGAATAAATTGGACTATACGAAATGTAGCTTATATGAAACAAGATTATTTTGTTTTGTGTGAATAAATTGGACTATATGATTAGTGTTGTATGAGATAATTATCGGATTTTGTATTGAATTTAGTTTGAAACTAGATTGTTTATTTTGTGTGTAAATAAATGGGACTATATGAAATATAACTGTATTCACTCTTTATTAATCTGTGTAATAAATTGGACTATACGAAATATAGCTGTATTCACTCTTTATTAATATAAATAGAATACTACTATACGAAATATAACTGTATTCACTCTTTATTAATCTCTATGAACTCGTAAACAACAAAATATAGCTGTATTCACTCTTTATTAATCTCTACATACTTGTAAACCCACAAAATGTGACAATATGATACTCTTTTAATTTATAATGCAAAACAATAAAAATAAAACCCAAAAAAATTGTTTTCATTTAAAAACCGTGTAAAAGCGAAACCATGTAAATTGAGTGATGCAAATCGAGGGCTAGGTGTATCATGATAATTATTATTATTTTTTTATTCTATTTTGATTATAATTAAATATAATACTGTATTTCCTTGATTCTGATATGCCATTGATTTACTGATTTACTTATAAATTTCTGTATTTTTTTACCAACATAAATATAGAAACAGAAATTATTAAAATTTTATTTTAAATTTAGAATAAAATTACTGTAAAAGCTCAATTATAGTAAAATTCTTATTAAAAATAATAATTTAAATTTTTTTTTTACTAAAGGGAATTATAAATTCACTAAATCTCTATCAGCAATTTTAAACTATATATTTTTTTTATCAAAAAAACGTTAAAAATCACCAGATCTGGCAACATGCAATGCCATGCCATTCATAGGAGCAAGAAATGCATGGTATGAAAACATCTAAACATGATATGAAGTTTTGAAAAGAAGCCATATTTATCTGTATGAATTTATTAAACCAAAAACATATATGATATGAAATTTATTAAATAGAAAACACAAAAATTATAATTTTCCACTAAATTGAATTTGCATTATTTTAAATGGCAGACAATTTTCTTGCCTAAATTGTGGTGAAAATGAAACAGTAAATGAACAATTAACAAATAATAATGTTTATTTTAATTTTTATTTCATCTGTGACAAGTTTATTGAAAATTGATTTTATTTACTTTATTGATTTACTGGGAGAACAACTGAACCAAGAAAGTAAAGTATGGTGGGAATTTACAGGACCTTCCTGAGTTGTAATCAGAGGGATTTATCAGTTACAACTAATGATTGCAACAGAGGGATGACAATATGGTTGTCAAGTGGGTGTCTCATTTCTTCTTCTCCCCAACAATCTCAGAATGTCTATTTTTAGGTATACACATGAAAGAGTAGGCAACATTTTTCATTAGGGAATTGAAAAGATTTTCAAAATTACTTGAAAAATGTTAAGTTATAAACAATACTTTTATTAAAAACACAAGACATAATTGGAATGATTATACAGGATGAAAGCAGGCTCTTTCGATCAGACATTCTTCCTATAGAAGAATGTCTGATCGAAAGAGAGCAGATAGATCAGGTATCAGCCCTCAAACGGTACCTCAGCTGGGTCAAAAGGGTAGATAACCTGCATTCCATGTACTTCTCTGACTGGCTTACAACTCCGTCTCTCTATTTATCCGACAATAAAGGTTAGAAGTCGGCACAAAAAAATAGCTGTCAAAATTCCTTTGCCATGAACTCAAAGCGACTATATAAGTGATTATATATTTAAGCCTGACTATATAGGCAGTAACAAAATATACAGAATTCCTATTAAGTCAGCAGGGACTTTTCAAAAGTGACCATATAAGCAGGGTGACCTTATAAGCAGACAGGGACGTAACTACGGGTGGGCCTGGGTGGGCCATGGCCCATGCATTGAAAGTTCTGGCCCATGTGCTGGCCCACCCTGAATATATAATCCGAAACTTAAAATTGAAAACCGCAAGAGTTCAACTCCATATAACCCAAGACGCCTTGAGTTTTGTAAAAATGAAAATTTACAACCGAATACATTAAACATCTCATAATCCAAGACGCCCTGTATTCTGTAAAAATGAAAATAAAAAAACCAACAAGTATAATTTAAGCCCACATAATTTCACGCTAATAGTGATAAAAATCTTTATTTAAAAACTGCGAACCATATAACAAGGTCTGACTTTATTTTTTACATAGCCAAATAAACCTAATTAACTTGCCAAATTTAACCCTTGAAGCACAATGGAATTTTAATCATTCTAAATAATTTAGCCAAATTATTAAACCAATAAGTGGCTCCATCTATTAATTAATAACTAAACTAGAATTTAAACAAATTTACCTGTAGATGAAAATATCCACCTCAGTCTGGGATCGAACTGGGGATCTTTGGGGTTTCATCCTAATGTTATACTGTTAGACCACCAAGGCCAACGAATGGATTGATTCTTCAGGCAGTTATTTTAATTTCGAAACAACTTTAGATTACTGCATTGGACTTCGCCAATAGATCTATTCCTGGATTATATAATGTTTGTGCTTTAATGACTGTGCCGGTCTATGTGTAGCCTGGCTAGTGCCATTGAGGGCCCGTGGCTAGATTCAGCCCGGTCAGGAATTGTTCTATCGGCAAAGTCCAATATGGTAATCTAAAGTTGTTTCCAAATTAATATAACTGCCTGAAGAATCAATCTATTCGTTGGCCTCAGTGGTCTAGTGGTATGACGTTGGGACGGAACCCCAAAGGTCCGTGGTTCGATCCCAGGCTGAAGTGGATTTTTTCATCTTCAGGTAAATTTGTTTAAATTCTAGTTTAGTTATTAATTAATAGATGGAGCCACTCATTGGTTTAATAATTTGTATAATTTGTCTAAATTATTTAGAATCATTAAAATTCCATTGTGTTTTCAAAGTTAAATTTGGCAAGTTAATTAGGTTTATTTGGATAAAATTCCCTTGAGGTTTGGATTGTATAATGTTTGTGTTTTTACATAGCATTTATGCTAATGGTGTGAGGTCCTGGAGACTCCCTTGTTTTATAGAAAAATAATGAAGAAAACTTATATGTGTAATAATTTAAAATGCTCATTTAAACATATTAATTTGGAAGTAATTAATGAAAATAATAAAAATTAATCATAGCAAAGAAGGAATTTCGAACGGTGATCATTAGTTCTGCCTCCGAATAAATCATGGGAAACTTCCATGTCCGAAGTTCGAATAAATACAACAACTTTCTGGTTGCAATGGAGATTTTTCAGTAGAAAGAAAGATTAGTCAGAAAAAAAGCAGCAGTCTGGCAAAGCTAAAGCGAAACAATCAATGTAAATGTAAGTTTAATGGCAAAAACACAACTCCTCTCATCGGGAGTGGCCAATGAAGACTGAGTCAATGGAGGACACCAATGGAGAAGGCAAAGATAATGTATGACATTGGCGACAATGATGATGATAATAGTCAGTCAACAGTAATGGCAGACAATGGACAATGGCCATGACAGTATGAAATTTGTGAATTGTTCAAATGGACTTGTGAACTTCTGGACATTTAGTGTTAAGTGCCTAAATAAGGATTACGGCAAGATGAATTAGGAATGTACAGTCTTTCCTAGGTATGTGAGCAGGGTTGCAGAATTCACTCTCTCTCTCTCTCTCTCTCTCAGAAAATGTATTAGTTATTATTTATGAATAATTATATTGCATATATATTGTTTGCTTCAGATTATATCATGCTTTGTTTTAATAAATAATTTGTTATTGTTATACTTTAGTTATTTGAATCGATCCTTCATTTCTGGATCCCTGTGCTACTTATCTATGCAACCTTATTCAAACTTGACATTCTACTTAAGTTACTTCAGCCATATCCATTGCTGGGATCTTTACAATGGCATGCCTTCTATCTCTAGAACCAGCATATTTTAAAATCTGTTTTTTTCAATCTTCAAGAATCTAGATTTTAGAGTTTACTGTAATATTTAAAAAATTTATACATAGTATTATAAAGTTTCTTTCTTCACTGTGGTATTTAAATATTTGAATGTATAAATGGATATTCTTTTTTAGAATTAATGTTTTATTCTGTAATTAATGGCTGAATAATGCTATGAATATGACTGAAAACATCATCAGAAATTTAAGTTTTTTATATGATGCCCATCATGGATCTTTTTTTTTATGTTTATTGATTGATGTAATTCTTTTTATTTAATTTCTGTTTAATTAGAATACAAATTTATGAAAGATAATGAAATAATATGAGTATTAATTTTGTAAACTTTCTTACTAATTCTAAAATAATATCTACTGTATTTATATTCTAGGAAGGTATATATGTAATAGGAATTTACATAGAAGGAGCTTCATGGGATTATCAAAACTGTTGTTTAATTGAATCCCAACCAATGCAGTTAATTCATCAATTTCCAGTGATCAACATGAAACCTATAAAAACTAAGAAAATAAGGGAGAAAGGTAAAATAAAGTACATTTATATTCTTTTTTTCTTTGGAATTTTCGGATATTTTACTGAATTTAAACAATATATTACTAAAAGAAATAAAATGCGACATAATAAACAGGAGACTCATTAAACACAAAATTTAATAACTATAAAAATGTTTTTGGTTTGTAAAATGCCCTCTTCAGTTACATACAAGTGTAAAAAGAACACTGAATTATAAAAACTACTGCATTTACTAATGTATAAGCTGATCCATATATAAGTTCAACTTATCTACTTTAAAGTTTGAAAATTGTGGGTGTGCTGCAACTTTCAAAATATACATACAATACATACTGTCCATACAGTGTATACATGTTTGGATAAAATATCAAAATTTTGGTAAAAATTTAAAAAAATTAAACATGAAAAAATGTTGTTTATTATTGATAAAATTATACAGTTAATAATTCAAAATATTGTGTGTTTAATTGTAATGTCCAAATATTTAAAGAGACGGAGTAAACACGATAAGCACTATGAACATATTACTACTGGCACAACCTGCATATAAACGATAGTAAAATTGTGTGACAGAGTCTCACATTATGCTAATAGCTTGCATCTCACTATAATGTGCATATGCCTGCACAAATAGCAATATGGCACTGTGGTAAACACAGTGTTGCTAGCATCCTTCACCCTCCTAAGTGCTACAAGATAAATTTTTATTTATTTTTTATACAAAATAAGAAAATTGTATAGGATTGTTGATGATAAAATTAAATATTGCAAGCAAATATAAATAAATATATATTTATATTTTGAGAAAAATCAGGGGTGCTACAGTTCTTCAGTGCTTATGCACAAGCTACCCCTGCTTTATAGATTACTTAATGTAAGTAATAAAAAACAATTCATAAGTTCAGATATAACTGAATAGCAAAACAGTTCAGATATATCTATACTTATGAATCCATTCCTTATTCTGACCTCAAATTCCCCATTTGGTCATGAATTCTCAAAATACCCTGTGCATTCATTGGCAATGAAATATTAATCATTTGTATATCTAGCTGAAAGGCATTTGTATATTAAGTTTTGCAATTCTTGCTCCATTTTTTAGGGGTTTAGGCATCAAGTGAAGGTGAAGTATCCACTACCTTGACATAAACCTTAATATTGTCAATGCAGAATATTCTATAACTGTATATAGGAAACCTTCTTACACTCCTATATTCATCCCTGCTACTTCACTTGATGTCTGGAGCCATAAAATGGCTGTCTTCAGAGCACTATTTAAACATGCATTTACACATAACACTCATTACATAGATTGGTACAAAGAAATTGGGATTATTATCTGACAAGGCATATCTCACAGATATAAACCAAAAGTCCTGATCAAAATCCTACAGCAAGTTAAAAAGAAATTGAATAAAAACTCTTCTTTGCAAAACATTGTATACAGTAAAGTCCAATCTACCGTTACTATCAGAAAATTAAGTAAAACTATTGAGTGTTGTACTGGCCGTAAACTTGCTTTTGAAAGGAAGCAAATGCTCCTCAACTTGCTGCGTAATGACAAAGACAAACACCCATTATTAACCAGCCAGGTGTTTACAAAATCCCTCTTGAAAATCTAGATCTCCACAAAGATGAAGCATATATTGGATATACATCCCGCAATCTTAAAACTAAGATCAAAGAACACAAACAAAGCCTACAGAGTCAGAATACCACCATGGCCATCACTAGATATTTCCTTGAATATAATATAGACATTGATTGGAATAAAGCTATGCTTCTAAAATGTTTTCCAGATAATTATGAAGGTTATGTGTATGAAGCTATCAAAATCAAAAGAGGTCAACATAATTCTATTGCCATTAATAAGAATGATCCTACTCTATACTTGATGACAGCATCAGGAGTCAGTATTGAATCTATGGGAGAGCTAAAGTTCATTTATATCTCTACACTGATGATATAGTTCACTAAATTATTTGCGATGTTACAGTAAATTGCCATAAAATAATGACAATTTTGATAAATAAGCTATAAGCTTCAAATAAAATTATGATATTAAAATGTTTTAACATGTAGTAAACTTTTTCCTTCTTCTTTATGGGGTTATGTGAAAAACTTGTCCTCTGAAGCAATATGTGCAAAAGTGATTTTGAGGACAAGATGAGCAAACCTCCAGGTCCATGCAGCATCTAGGTAGTATCATCACAAGCTTCCAGTGACTGTCCTCAGGACCACCAATGCGAGGTGACCTCTTTAACATTTAGTAAATTATTTGTGTGTCTATATTATATACAATGATCAGATGCACAATGATGTTCTGCACATTCCAATCAATTCTAACCATGATTCTGTGTTCTAAATTGGAAGAGGGTTGTAATTTTAAATTGTTCTCAAAAGGCTGCATGATTAGCATAATGAAAATTCAATTATTTTCTTAATATTCCAGAATAACAGTGCTAGATTTACCTATAAGCCAACTAGATCATATCCTAGGGCCCCAAAACTATTAATCTGTTTTTAACTATATCATCAGCTATCAAATGAAGCAAATTGCATTGAATGTTTATTCGAAATTGAAAATGAAAACCTAGAGGCATGCTTACATAAAAATAAACTCTATTTTTACTGACATTGTTACCTTTTTATTTTAAAATCGACTGTTCTATATGTATTAATACTATCTAAAGTAAATGACAAAACCAAAAAACACTGCTTAACTTACTACAATTATAGTCCGGAAGAAGAGCACTTTTAGCAGTGGCATTAACTAACAAATTTTATTAAAACTGTAAAAACGTTTTCAATGCTCAAGGCACCATCTTCAGTTACACCAAAAATATATATGTACATAACACTTAAGAATACAAGCAATTCTAAAATGGAACAAAAATAGAATGGAGTTCAAAAGTTTTTAACATTCAAGTATTATAGAATATTATAAACAAAAAACAGTTTGTGAACATTAAAACGCATTATTTATTATAATATACAAATAATGCTTATAACATCTACAACTTTCTTTCTATACTAAGGCAATGTTCCTCCATAATTTGTTCTGTGGGCATTTTCTTTCCATTGAACCCATATAGTTCCTAACTATAATCTTCCCATCATAATGTCTTCTTTGTTAAAAAAAGTTGTTTCCATTTCTGTGTTTTATTTCAAGTTGTATCATCTTTTTATATGTTTCAGATATTTAAGTTTCTGGAAGATTTTTGTTTTGTTATATCTTTGTGCAAGTTTCTTTATTTCTTGACATTCCTTTTCATATCATTTTTTTCCTCTTTGCATCTATTTTTTGTATCTTTATTAACTCTTTTTTCTTATCTTCCTCCATCATTTTTCAATTTTGCCTCTCTTCTTATTTCCATCATGTAGAGCATTATTATAATATACAAATAATGATCGGAAGGATCTGGATATGTTTTTAGTATCTGCAAATTAGTTGGATCATGATTAGATCTCTATATTTAATATAAGGCATTAAAATTTAACATTCTTTAACATTAACATTGTTTAAATATAATTACAGAATACAGTATAAATAACCTGTACATATATTAATATTTTTGTAAATATTTAAAAATCATATATTGCATAAATACTAATGAGAATACTGTATATAAAGTAATCTCATTGTATCTTTTTATACTTGTAGTGCATCCTATTGTAGAGGCAGATTCACCATATGTATTCTTAAAAACATTATTTCTTTTTAATTCAATTATTAAAAATATATAGATGTGGGTGAATTTTCATATTTAAATGCATTCAAAATTATTAATTTATTAGATACTTCACTAATAAAATTAGAAATGTATAGACTAATCTTTTTTAATGAGTAAGTATGGCAATTAATAGTATATATATCATCAGTTAATATTAAAAATGGAAAACCCTGATATTCTTAGTTGACAGTTTGGAATTGATTTTCTAATATGAGAAATTCTCTGAAAATATAAGTTTCACATATACAGGGTGAGTCAAAATTATGTAAACAATCTGAATTTTGTTTTCTATTACAGGTTGTTACTACCCATGGCTATCACAGGCCCACACCCTGTGACTTCTGGTTATGGGGTATGATAAAGAAGTGCATGTATAGTACAAAAGTGAGAGACATCAAAGAACTCAAGGACAGAATAAAAGGTGTGATATCCAACATTTCCCCCAAATTGTGTGTTCTGGCACTAAATTGTACTGTTGAATGTTGGTTTATGTGCATTAATTGTACTGGTGGGCAGGTTGAGACTCTGTATAATGAAAACTCTGACTAAATGCTTTCTCTCAAATAGTGTTCACATAATTTTGACTCACCCTGTATATATTTTCAGAGCTAGTAGACATATGGGATATGATAAAATATACCATATACCAGTATAGGCATTCTTTCTCTAATGATAAGTGATGTTTGGTCTTATGCATGAATATTACATGTATCAGCAGTAGTTAGAAGTGATTGAGGGCTATGCAGTGTGTTCTTGCCTACAGTACTCCAGTGTACATAATAGTGAACGTGAGAAGTTTGGGGTTACCCCCTTAGCTTCTCCAAGGTTCTTATCCCCTACCCTCTCATCTGATTGATCTTTCAGTGTGTTCTGTAGTGAAATTTCCAATTTAAATTCTGTTTGGACTACCCAGTCCAGAAACAAGTATACCACATCAAGCACGGACTCCATAAAACTACCAGAAAAAAGTTAACTTTATTTTAGTCAAAAATTAAACAGAGTTACTTTCAGTTGAAAAATGTAACATACAAAATATACTAAGTTCCCCTTGACAACACTACTTCCTACAAGCAGAAAAATGTCCACCATAAAAACCACAAGTCATTCCAATACTTCCACAATCAGTTCACGTATCACCATGACAGTTCACACGACACTGCAACAGGGAACTCCGACACCCTCTGGTAGTACATTTTTTTATAATGAAGAAATTTACATAATAATTATTTACGAGCAAAATATCTATTAAAATTTCACTTAAACCTTTTTTCTTATAATTATCAATCCAACAATAATTTATATAAAAATCAATTAAGCAGTATGAAATACTACTATTACAATATTTTCCAAAACGAATCCACTTCCATTGCCAACTGCTCCGTTCATCATGATGGCCGATCTTCACTCCCACTCCACCAGTATCGATAATTATCACCTTCCTTTTCATATTTTCTTTAAAGTTCATAAAATTACACCAAAACAAAAAGAAGGCCTCACTCTGATTCCTCACAAATGAACATGCATTGCAGATTTGGATAAAAGAAGAAGTGTAGCCAAGTTGTCCACTATAAATAAGATTCCTTGATGACACCCAAAGACTCTATATGGCAGCAGCCACAGCCAAGTTTGGATAGGAATGCTTCAATCATCTCCTTACAATTCTGACTTTCTCTTCCAGTTTTGAAGATTCTGGAAGGGTGGAATTTCAAATGAAATTCTGCCCTTCCGACTATTTCAGACAAACTATTTCAGATGAAATAGTATTTGTTTCTCCAGCAATAAAGATGTGAAATAAGTACCATTTCATCTTTCATTCTTATGCAGAGCATAGACTTTTACAAGAGGAACTTCTTTCATCCTTGTTAAACTGTAAAATAAATGTATCAATATCAGTGAAGACTATGTTGAAACATAATGTAAGAATGCTTCTTCTTATCCATAATGTATTTGGTCTCCAAAATAAAAATTCCTGTTGATAGCAGACTCATGAAACTTATTTTCAGACTACCCATCATATTTCCTGTTAGCAAGGAAATGTCTTACTTAACGTGTCAAATCACCACTTGGTGATGATGACCTTTTGCCTTTTGTATAAAATACTCCTAGAGGTCACTATTGTTGTTCTTCATCTTGAGTTGACAATAAAACCTGCCTAAGGGCAGTTGAATCACATAACCTTTGTGTCAATTTTAAATCCTTTCCCAATCCTGCAAAATATAAATAACTAACATTTCCAATCATTTTGAAAATACTGGATGATTAATTTCCAGTTGATTTTGGACATCAGATTTGTGCACTTGGTGATTGCATATGTTGCAAGCTGACTTCCAATTCCCATCAGTTTTTCCTAAACTAATGATACTATGCAAAGTCGCGGTTTAGAACGAATGTCGATATTATTAATTATTAACTAAGCCTAACGGTTCTAGCGACTCTGCAATCCAGAGTTCGGTCTGAGCTCAGGTCTT